>PVJO010010457.1:26172-64286 GCA_004026905.1 Hystrix cristata
TTTTTTTTTTTTTTTTTTTTTTTTTTTTTTTTTTTTTTTTTTTTTTTTTTTTTTTTTAGTGCTGGAGACTAAACTCAGGGCCTTGGGCTTGCTATACAAGCACTCTACCACTTGAGCTAAATCTCCAGCCCCATGGTGCTTCTTTTTGATTGTGCGTCCTCTTTAGGTAATCACGTCAGGTCTTGGAAATTTGAATGACACGTGTGGACTGATGCCTCTCACCTGTGCATTTTCAGTGTAGGACTTCCCCCACCCTGGAATTCCAGACTCATGTATCTACCTGCCTTTTCTGTGCAGTATCTAATATGAACCTCAGCTTGTTCGAGCTGAGCTCCTGATTTTCTCCCTCTAGGTTCTTTCTGTAGTGTTTCCTTATTAAACTAATGGCAACTATTTTTCCACTATGACTAACAACCTCTAAAGTGATCCTCTGGTCAAAACCTCTGAGGCATCCTTGATTCCTCTCTCTGACATCCCACAGTAGATCTATCAGGGAATTCTGTCAACTGTATCTTCTAGATATATCTAGCTCTGGCCACTTCTTTTTATCTCCATTGGACCCATCCTGGTCCAAACCACCATCTTCTTTCCCCAGGATTACTGGATGTCTTAGTTCATTTTCTGTTGCTAAAAACGCAATACCCCAGGCTGGGTAAGTTGTAAAGAAAGGAGATTTAGTTTGGCTTACTGTTCTGGAGGTCCAAGGTCAAGGAGCTGCGTTTGGTGATGACCTTCTTCCTGGAAGGATTGAGGTGGCGCAGAGCATTGCCTGGTGACAGAGGGTGCACGTGAGTACCCTCTGGTCTTTGCTTTTCTTACAAAGCCACTGGTGGGCTGGGAATTTAGCTCAGTGGTTAGAGTGCTTGCCTTGCAAGCACAAGGCCCTGGGTTTGATCCCCAGCACCAAAAAAAAAAAAAAATCCACTGGTATTCAGTCATGGGTCATCAAAGGTCCCAGCCTCATAATAACTCACAATGAAGATTGAGCTTCAACCTGAATTTTAGAGGAGTCAAACCATATTCAAACCATAACCCTGAGTCTTATATACTAATCTCCCTACTTTTGCCCTCACCCCCTTGTAGTCTGTTTTCAACCCAGGACCATAATTACCCAGCTAAAATTAAGTTTGCTTAAAATCTCCCAGTGTCTCTGTTCTATTAACTCTGACCTTATCTCCTGCTCCTCTCTCCATCATTCTCTCTAGTCCAGCCTTATTGATGTCCTTCCATGTCATAGAACTGCCAACTTTACACTCAGTTCAGGGCCTTTGAATGTGCTATTCTGTCTTCACAGATTGCTGTTCCCTCAGATCCCCATCCATAAGGCTTGCTCCCTCGTTTCTTCTGGGTCTTTATTTTCAGTGAAGTTTTCCTCAGTTCTCTAACTAAAAGTTGTTTCTACTCCTGATACTTTATAGTCTCTTTGCTTCTTAACACTTAGTATCATATAACAGGAATTTCTGTCTGTTTTGGTCATAGCCAATGCCTGACACATAGTAAACATGCAATATATACTTACTCGATCAGATGAAGAAAAGAATTTAGATAATTTTCAGGTTTGTAGTTAACATAACTTTATCGAATTTGTGTGTGTGTGTGTGTGTGTGTGTGTATGTATGTGTGTGTTTCAGAGAAGGGCACTAAGATCAATGCTATGAATGAATTCCTAATTACATACTGATCTTATTTTAAATTATTTCCAAAGCCAAGGTTCTGTTGCTCTGAAGTTACTTATACCAAAAATTTCTTGTGATATTTTATAAAGTTCTGATTATAGTCATTGTTTCTTTCAATTACTTGATTCTGTTTCATTCTTACTTTTCTGTACAGTGAATCTTCTCATCTGTTGTACCTGTTGGAGCACACCTGGCAAGATGCCAAGTTCATTTTGCAGATCATGTGTGAGCTAAATGTTCTTCCATTAGCATTGCAGATCACTAACATCGCTGGGAACATTATGGTAAATTTAACTTAGAAAGGGGGAAAAAGCATTTCCTGTTGGATTCAGTGTTTGCTTGGGGTAGTTGTTATATGATAATGAGTCTAAATGCATGCTTATAAAATGAGTAACTTGGATTCTGAAAGCTGGGTTTCTTTTGTAAAAGGAAGAACTGGTTGGGAGAGGGGGAGGAATGCCAGGTGCAGCGTGTTGAAATTTGGGTAAAAATAAGGATCATCTCTAACATCTGGATGTGCCTGTTTGGTGGAATGGTTCATTTGGGAGTAAGGAAATAGCCAAGTTGTCAATATTTTAAGCTTTCTTCGTCTCCTTTAACTACAGTGCTTAAAGAAAATGTTAGAAATAATTTAATACTTTTTAAAAAGCAGCATTTGTTGTTAGTAGTTTTGAAGGAGGCATCATGATTAAATGAATCAATTCAGAGTTGCTTTTGTTTGTTGTAGTTTTGAGCTCAAATTTTAAAAAGAAATTCTGTTTAATAGTCCAGGACACTGATGGGTGGACGATCTGAGCGTAACGAATTCTTGTTGCTGCATGCATTTTACGAAAACAACTATATTGTGCCCGACAAGCAGATTTTCAGAAAGCCTCAGCAAAAACTGGTGGGTCCAAAATTACATAGTATTTTGCCTTTTCTTATCCCTCCTTTTTATTACCTAGAAAGCTTTTTTTGCTGTGATAACATCTGGTTCCAAAATAATTAATCTTCTGTGTACTAGAAACTGTGTCAGGTGTGTTCTGTTGTGTTTGTGTGGTTGTTTCCTTCTCTGCTTTTCTCTATAAAGAGAAAATTATTTGTGAAATATGAAATTCTTTGAAGGCAGCATTTAGACCTCTCTGATGAATGACTGTATGTGGAAAGTATTTTGGTGCCTAAGCCCTATCCAAAGCTAAAAGTCAGTTAAATCTTTTATTTCCCTGAACCTATGAGCTTTTATTTTTATATTGCATTTTTCTATAAACATTGAGTATCCCTAATCTGAAATACTTGGGATTGAAAGTGTTTCAGATTTTTTCAGGTTTTAGAATATTTGCATATAGGTAATGAGGTATCTAAGGGATGGGATCAAAGTTCAATTATGAAATTCATTTATTCATATATGCCTTATACAAATGGCCTGAAGATAATTTGATACAGTATTTTAATACACATGTGTTTTGACCATGATCTGTCACATGGGATCGGGTGTAGAATTTTCTACATTGTAGCATCATGTTGATACTTAAAATGTTTCAGTGTTTCAGATTTTCAGATTGGGGATATTCAACCTGCATTAGTATGATTATGAGCACTATAGTGAGGTTTCTGGAGTGGTCCCTATGACATTGGAACTAAAATTTAGTTTTGCTGTTGCTTTATCAGCCTTGATAGTAATCAATTTAGGATGGGAATTGAATGTTAAGAGATGATTCAGGTTCTTGTATTTGCTTGTTTTATGACATTATCAAAATTGGCACAGTGATTGTTAATTTAGAGCTATTTAACTTCTGCAGAAGTTTTGGCTGGCCACTAATAAATTATTTGGGAATAGATTTTCAGTATATGAACATACTTATTTTAAGGTATTCATGCTAATAATAAGAAAAGCTAGCTGTGGTGACATGTTCGTAGTCCTAGTTCCTTGGGAGGCTGCAGCTGGAAAATCAACTGAGTTCAGGAGTTTGAGGCTACCATGGGCAACATGGAGACACCCTATCTCAAAAACAACGTGCTAGGCGTGGTGACACCTGTTGATGTTACCACTTGGGAGGTTGAAGCAGGAGGATTGTGAGTTTGAGGTCAACCGGATGATGTAGTGAGACCCTGTCTCAAAAAAAATAAAAGAGGAAACAAAGGATAATAATACTGAAATATTTTATGTTTGTACATCATGAGTGTTAAAGTAATGAATAGGACCCGTTTAACAAACTCAAAAGTTCTTATAAAAATGTATTTTTAATATCCATTAATTTAAAAATATGGAATTTTTATAAATTCAGAAACATTTAAAAATAGAATTTGCATGTTGTTAACTCAGATATAGGATTTGTTTAGGAAACTACCATGCTTGGCATTCATTTGGATTCCTGAACATACTATAATAACTGTCTTTCCCCACAGGTAGCGCCATTAACTAAAAGTAAATAATGTCCGTTAGAACTTAGTACTGTAATTGGAAAAGAGGAAATAATAAATGTTACTAATTAGTTAATTAGTTGCTGGCTAGTGAAGTTATCTTTTCATTTGATGTTAGGGGGATGAAGATGAAGAAATTGATGGAGATACCAATAAATACAAGAAAGGACGCAAGAAAGCTGCTTATGCTGGAGGCTTGGTTTTGGACCCCAAAGTTGGTAAGGCTGGGCAGCAGTTTGTTTTGTCCCTGGAGTTGAGGAATTTCTTCACATAGCTAGGCTTGAGAAACTAGTTGAAGACCTCAATTGTATCTTAGAGGTCAGCAAATAAATCTCATTATGAATTTCTTTCTTTTATGCGTGTAAAAATCTTGTTTGCCAGTCACTTAACATGGAATAAATGGGAGTGCTTTTGCTGTGTTCCAGTACAGTTTTATTTATGGATATTTAAATTTTCATACACTTTTTATGTATCTTTAAATACTGTTTTTTAAAATATTTTTAGCCACTTAAAAATGTAAAAATGCTTATTTTATGAGCAGTAGTGAAACAGCCAGTAGGTTGGATTTGGTCTTCACATAGTTTACTAACTGTTGGTCCAGTATGTAGATGGCTGTTTGTCCTATGGTGGGAGCACCTCTCTTCCCTTTTTCTTCTGTGAGGTAGGCTCTGCCTCTGTCCAGTGTGCCCGAAACTACCAAATTGAAGTTTAACAGGAGAATACCTTTGCCCTATTGTCAAGAGTAACAAAGAAGATGTTTTGCAGCACATAGTGCTAGAAAGGAATTTTTAAAAAAATTAACCATTTCGAAGTGTACAGTTCACTAGCAGTGGTAATTATTTTCATGTGCAGAAATTAATGTGAATTTTACACTTTGCATAGGAGCCTTTTTTTGGCAAAAGCAGTTTTATTATTGGAATGACACAAAACAGTAGTACTTTGGTGTTAGATCTGTGCTATGTGCTGACTTTGTGATCTTGGGCTGCCCTGTTTAACCTGTAAGTCTTCAGTTTCATCTTCTGCAAAACAGATAAGAATGTTGTCTACCATAGAGAGATTTAAGGAATAAATGGAGTTGTTTGTCATAGTGTCTGACACAGGGTAAGCTGTCAGTATTATTCACAGTTATTAATATTGTCTTAATAGTGGACATTTCTTTTTACTCAGTTTCTTCTCAAAATGAAGATAACGCTTTATAAATGTCCTAGAGAAATATAGTAGCTTTCTGTTCACCCTTCTCAAGTTAAAAGGGTAGATCGTTCCACTACTAACATGTATATACATCTGTTTTCTGATTTTTAGTACAATGTTAGTATGGGTAAATGGGTTGCCTGTTTTATACTTTGAAAATATGATTTTTAAAAAGTAAGTATGATCACTCACTGGGGTTTTATTTGCGGTAGAGTAGGCGGGAAGGAATGTTTGCTTGATGGAGAATCTAACAACAAATTTTTAAAATGGATATGATAACTCTCTGAAATAATTGACACAGGATAGCATTTGTGTATAATAATGGAATGCTTTGGGACTCTAGGTAAAGGACTGGTTGTAGCTGAAGCCAAGGAGAAGCAGTCTTCTCAGACCCTTCCTTTTGTGAGCTAGGCTTTCAATCTAATCCAAGTCATTTTTTGGTATGGTAGTCGACTTTTTAATTTGCTTTGTCTGCTTCACAGTGTTGGACAGTATTTAGTTTGTACCGTACCTCATATTGTGATTCTAATATGATGTTTTCACAATGCTTTTCTTTAGACTTTTTATGATCATATGTGACTTTTTTATTTCAGGTTTTTATGATAAATTCATTTTGCTCCTGGACTTCAATAGTTTATATCCTTCCATCATTCAGGAATTTAACATTTGTTTTACAACAGTACAGAGAGTTGCTTCAGAGGCACAGAAAGTTGCAGAGGTTCGTATTCACTCAAGGGCTCTTGAAATCTGTGTTTAAAGTATTGCTTTCTGAGCATGGTATAATGCACCTATAATCCCTGCACTCTGGGATGCTGAGGCAGGATGATTGCAAGTTGATCTCACTAAGTGAGACCCTGCTTCAAAACAAAAACAACAACAAAAATAAAAACAAAACGAAACAAAAACAGATTGGGGATGTGGCTCAGTGTGAAGACCCTGGGTTCAATCACCAGTACCACAAACAAACAAATCAAGCAAAACAAAACAAAACAAAAAACCAGTAACCAAAAAAGTATTGCTTAAAGCAGGAAGAAAACCAAAGTATTAGTATCTAGTTTTTCCTCTTAAAGGGTACATTAATTATGCCCTTTTGTAGTTGTCAAAAAGAAGGATTGGGCAAAAGGAGACTCAGATTGGTTCTGTGTCTTTTTCAAAACAGTATTATTGAGGTTTAATTCTCATACCATATCAACTACCTATTTAAAGTGTACAATAATGGCTTTGAGTGTATTCAGAGAGTTTGTAACCATCACCATTCAGCTTTAGGCCATTTTCATTATTCTCCAAAGAAAACTTTTAGCTGTCATCTGGCTCAATTCCTTCATCTCTCCCAGCCCTAGGCAACCATTAATCTTTCTGCCTGTATAGATTTGTGTATTCTGGACTTTTTGTGTAAATGGAATCATATAATACAGCCTTTTGTATATTACTTTGTTAAGTGTAATATTTCACTTAACATGCTGTTTGCAAGGTTCATTTGTATTGTGGCATGTATTAGTATCTCATTCTTTTGTTTTGCTGAATGATATTTCGGTCTGTATGTAGGACTGGAATATTATTCACATTTTGTTTATTCCTTCCTTCCTCCTTCCTTCCTTCCTTCCTTCCTCCCCCCCCTTCCTCCCTTCCTAGCTGAAGATGTCTGTATGCCCTCTATCTAGTTCCTCAATTTACATATCAGTTACTTTCAGCCACATACCTAGGAGCAGTTTTTCCTTTCCAATTCCATATTCCCGAAAGGAGAATTTGATAGGATTGCCTAGGTCAGTGAGTGTCCCTGGTCCCATCACCTGTGACTGCAGGAGTAGGTTTACAGCGTACAAATTGGGCCGTTAAGGGTAAATCTTTCTGTGGGACTAGGGGATAATTTTACAGATAAGGTATTAGGTAGACAACCTCCCAAAAGAGTAACTGCCTTCCATTAATGTTCTTAGGGCTCTGTCCTCCTTCTATATCAGCAGTTTGATAATTATTATCCAACCTGCCTCTCCAACTGCTGCTTACCACTGTTCTGTTTATTTGAGTTTTCCAGTTTGGGTTGCGAATATACAATATGATCATTTCATTTTTTTTTAAATATGATCATTTCAAAGTGCAAGGATCTTAGAGGTCATCTGACAAGTACAGGTAGCAATTTATAGATTCTGTTGTCATTTTTGTGTGCAGTATCTCACTCAATGTTCAGAATAATTAGTGTTACATAGGTAGTACTGGTAGAGTTGGGAGTGCATTATAAATTTCCTGACTCCAGATCCTTTCAGTTTACTTTTTATCTGACTTCCATGGTTGCTGTAAATAAATTGGAATGTATACCAGTATCTCTTTAGTAGCTGAGATCATCATGTGCTGTATTGGAAAACAAAAGGTCCCTGTTACTATTGAAAGCATGTTTATTTGAAGATACTGATCTTTATAAAATCAGATACTTTGTAAAGGCTGGGTTACCAAATGGCATTGACTTGACATACTTTAAGCCAAGAGGTTTATTTTTAATTTTGAATGTTTGAAAGGGCAAATGTGCCTGGCTTTTCTTTGCATCCTGTTAATAGAATTAATGGAAGCTTGAGAAAAATGTCCTAATGCTTTTCCTGCTTGCTCCTGTTAAAAATTTTAATATAAGAAGACTGCTGGTTGCTTTCTAAAATGTTGCTATTCTTCTGCCAATTGCCAAGCAATTTATAGGTAAAAGGTACTACATAAATGCTAAGGAATATATTTTATTAATTTTTAGAAAATGTCATGGCCTATTTAAATGTGCTCCAAATTCTTAAAAGAAATCTGCTGATTTAGTATTTAGCTTTTTATTTTTAGTCTAAAACATTTACAATAATTGTTATGATAGTTTTAAAATTCTATGGCATTTTGTTTGGTTGTACAAATGATTTAAAATAGTAGTTTAGCAGCTTTTTTTTTTAATCCTAGAAGTCTGAGTATTTTTATTTTAAAAACGATTTCCCCAAACATGTTGCTCCTCCTTCTTGTTGAAGAGAGGATAGTAGCATGTGCAAAAATCAGACCCTTTAAATAAAATCTAAATTAGTGAGTAACTGCAGGGGTGGGCGATCATGGGAAGGACAGAGTGATAGAATTGTGTGGAAAAAAGGGCAGTGACTTGCAACCCGCTCAGCTCTGTCTTACATTGTCCAGGCAGTATTGATCTTTACTCATACAACAAAGACTCTTAAGACATGATTATGGGGTGATGTTCCTACCAAATATTATTTTAGAAATGTATTTTACCAAAGTTTAACTTGTCTGAAATTTTTCTTGTGTGTTTATCAGGATGGAGAACAAGAACAGATCCCTGAGTTGCCAGATCCAAGCTTAGAAATGGGTATTTTGCCCAGAGAGATCCGGAAGCTGGTAGAGAGGAGAAAACAAGTGAAACAGCTGATGAAGCAACAAGATTTAAATCCAGACCTTGTTCTTCAGGTATATCTTTTCTTTTTTTTTTTTCTTTAGGTATATGTTTTCACTAAGAGACATCTGAGTGACAGTTTTAGCATTTACAGTTTGATCATTTAGAAGTTGCACTCTGGGCAAATACATGTGCTTATTTTATTTGTGGACAGGTAACCATTCAAAAACACTAGAATGCCTCAGAATAGAAGTCAACTCTGTCTGCAAAGGCTGTATCAAGGCAAGATCTTTCTGAATTCTGGAAGCTTTGGAGTCTGTATTTACTTGCTTCTAGGGGGTTGGGGCATTGTGGATCTAAGAGGACAAGTTGGCTATTTTAAGAAGTTCTTTTTTCCCCCAGAGGTATTGAGGAGGTTCTCCTTCTCATTGGTGCTGTAGAAAGATACTTAATATAATGCTTAAACATCTGAAAATATTTTTGTTTGTCTTTTGTTTGTGTGGCCTGCAGTATGACATTCGACAGAAGGCTTTGAAGCTCACAGCTAACAGTATGTATGGTTGCCTGGGATTTTCCTACAGCAGATTTTACGCCAAACCACTAGCTGCCTTGGTGACATACAAAGGAAGGGAGGTAAATGGTGTAATAATATTCATATCTAAATATGAGAGTATTTTTAACTATATGTGTTATAGTGTGGGAAAGCCAAGTTTGTTAAACAGTTATTCAGTTTCAGATATCCCTTTTTTAGAACCACTGTGAGAAAAGTAGGCATTTAAATAAGAATTCATTCATCGATCCTGTATATTTATGTCTGTTTGTTTATTAAATATCTATGGCCAGGTTTTGCTCTAGGGACTTGGGATACATTGTTGGGCAAGACGTACAGGTCCTTGCTATCACAAGGCTTTATATTCTACCCAGGTGGTAGGGGAGGGGAGACCTGGGGCAGTGACATGGGTTAGGGAGATTAGGAAAACAGACTGTAAGTAAATAAACAAATATAAAAAATGACCAAGATAATATGAAAGAAGTAAATATTCCATAGGTAATTAAAATAGAGTGTAGCTTAGAGATTGATTAGCTGACTAGTTTAGATTGGTCATTTTAGGCTTCTTTGAGGAAGTGATGTAAGGAAACTAGTTTTGTTTACCAGTAAGTTTGACTTGGAGTGTGAGAGAAAGGGAGAAATAAAAAGGATAGTGGAGACTTTTACTTACGATGGAGAAAACTGAGAGAGGGATTAAGAGTTCTGTCTTATATGTGTTGCCTTTGAGATGAGTAGCAGATCTCCAGGCGTGTTAGTAGGCAGTTGAGTGTATAAATCTAGAATTCAGGAATATGTCAGGGCTGGAGTTAAGAATTGAGCATTATTGACTTTAGAATTATGTGCCAGGTACCAAACACACTTTAGGTACTGTCACATTTTGAGCACTATAAGCTTCATCTGCTTCAGTGTGCATGAAGCTTTTTTTTTGTAAAAGAAAATACTAAATACATTAAATACTAAATTTACTTAATTCCATTAAGTTATTTTTCCCATCTGTGAATTTATGACAGCTTTGTCTTCAAGGTGATCCAAGATAGTAGTTACAGACAAAATACTTGTTTCAGGGGTCTGGGCTCAAAATACTTTAGGGCAGATTAGCAAACTGTGGCCTATGGGCCAAATCCAGCCTGCTCTCTATTTTTGTAAATAAGTTTTTATTGAAACGGAGCCAAGCTCATTTATATATCATCTGTGGCTGTTTTTTGTGATACTAACAGAGCTGAGTATTCAAGACAGAATTTGGCATGGCCTGCAAGGCCTAAAATATTTACTATTTGCTGCTTTCAGAAAAAAAGTTTGCTGACCCCTACTTTAGAGCCTAGACCAGCTTTGTGCAAAAGAACTTTAAGGTAATAAAATGTTTTCAGTCTATACTATCTAATGTAGTAGCCTCTAGTCACAAGTGAATCTGGGTTTTTAGAGTTATTTAACTATAATTTAAAATAAATTTAAATAGCTGTATGTAACTAGTGGCTACTGTACTAGACAATATATATCCAAGTGGTATATGGAAACAAGCATCAGGATGTTTCAAGTCACTCTTCTGTTGGCAACCCTATCGCCAAAACTTGGCTTAGGTTGCAGTGAGGAATGGCAAGGCATTTACTGAACACCAGTGATATATGATAAGATATATTGTGGGCTTTATTTTATGAAAACCACACAAGAGTTCTTTGACATAGATAATAAAGTTTTCTTTTGGCAAATGAAGAGACTAAGATTCAAAGAGATAAAAGATAATAACTGGCTACTTTGAACTTGAATCCATGTCTTCTCCATTGTAATCTTTTACTGCATTAGGATTGTCTATTCCATCTCGGGATATCTTTCATGACTGTGGTTCTGCTTTATATTCTGCCTCTTGTTCCTAGAAGATCATCTTTTTTGATTCTCCTTGTAAGATATGGACCTTTTTTACTTGAAAAAGATGTAGATGTTGTAGGGGCTAGTTGAAGTGAGAGAAGGATGTTTGCAGTTTCTTAGGCTAAGTTTATTTTACAATTATTTAAATTTTATTTCTGTATATGTATCCAGTGGCTTCTGATAGAATACCATCTTATTTTTGTATTAGGAAATGCACTCACTATGCCCCAACTGGGTGATAATACATGGGTTGACTATTGAGATTGGATCAAGGTTACTCTTAAGTTTCTCACGAGAGGCAATAGTTGACAATTTACTCCCTTGGAGAGTGCCTCTTGCTGTTGGGAAATCCCTGTTGTTACATTTTCTGCATTGGCTCAGAAATTCACAAGCTTAAAAGGGCACTGTTGATAATGATAAGCCCCAAATTTGTCCAATGATCTGCCCCACTCCCCTAATCCATTGTATTTTAAGGGCAGTATTTTTGTTTAGCTGGATTTTTAATAGGGAGTTTAAACTCTGTTTTTATTTTTCTGTTATACGAAATACAGCAACAACAAATCTTTAATAAATAAACTATAAAAAAAAACCTTTGTTTGCTCCACTAAAAAACAATGAATTTCAGACAAATCTAGAAATAATCATGTGATTTAAATTCTTGGTTTCTACTCTTCCCTTTTCTTGCCCGCCCCTTTCTTTTTTCCAACAAATAATGATAAATATAACTGTGGAAAGTAGGCCTTTAATATGAAGTTAATGAGAAATAATAGCTATACCATTGCCCTCTGGAACTCTTATTGTAGAAGAAGATCTAAAGTCCTCCGAAGAAATTATTTGCTAAAATAAAAATGATTAAGTATTTCTGATAATTATTGGAACTGGTAGATAGAAATAGTCTGATAATCTCTCTTTGGATTTGCTAGCATTTTCCATATATTACTATTATGTCTGATTTTCAACAGTTTTTAATTATTAAAGAGATAGGAAGGGATGTGGTGTAAAATGAGTCAGTTTGGGGAGATTTTGGAATACTTTCATACCTTATTAAACTAGTGTTTTTGGTAATAAAATAGACTAATATAATAACCTAAGATCTTATAGATTCTTTGCTTTTAAAGTCCTTTAATTAGTTTAAGGTTCAATTAGAAATTAATGAGAAGAACACCTGGTGGCATGCCCTTGCAAAAGATTATACAATTTTGTATTTGGGTGTGTGTTAATACAAATCTGGGGTGGCCTTGAAATTCTCCCTCCCTTTTTATTTTTACATCTATTTTGTGTGCTCAGTTTTGTTGGAATCATGCAGGTTTGGCTCTGGTGACCTAATAATTTCTGTAATCAAATGTATTATGGCTGCTAGAGTACTCAGAGTAATTACTAATTGTACTTCTAAAAACAGGTTTATAATAAAAGTGCTAATAGTTGTGGCAAATGGGCATCAATATTGTCTTTTCACAGGTGTGATCTTTCATACTTAAGCTCTTCTGTGATTTTTAATTGCTTGGTGGTAGAGGAATTAGTTAATGGTTAAGGAATTATATGAGAGACCTCACAGTGTGCAATTTACTTAAAAATAATGAAATCAATGTTGAGGTAATATAGAAACTTTGTTTATAGACACTCGAAAGTGAATCTATGCAAATACCATCTGTATTTGTGTTTATTCTGACTATGTGTGTAGAGAGGCATAAAAAGAAATTGAGTAAGCCTACAGCACTGAATGGGCATGTGTATTTAAACTATAAGAAAACTATTGGTTAAGTGTCTGGTGTGGTAATTGAAGTGATTGTTCACTAGATGGCGATAGACACCCTAAGATCATTAATCAATTAAGGATTTTATTCTGTGAACAATAGTGAAGGCCATTTAGTGACTTAAATCTGTCCACAGCTGAGACTTCTATTAATTTAGAACTACTAAAGAAAGGTTAAAACTGGCCCAAGGGATTATAATAATCTGTTTAGTGTTTAAATAGTGATGATTTTTGAACCATAAATTTTACTGACGAGAACAGTTATTTAATTTACTATAGCTAACTAACTCTTCTACCAAGTAACTAAATCATATCTCTGACTATGGAAGCATAATACATAACTCTCAGTTATAGTACCAGAGGCTGATCTAAAGAGAATTGCAGATGATTTTGATATATAATTTTGCCTCTTTGAATTTATTTACTTTTTATTGAGGAATTTAAAATGTACTACATATTTATAAGCACACTCATTGCATAATCCTTCTCATAATGGTAATATTTGCCTTTATGGAATAATTAGTACTTATTGACACATTGGCATTGTTTTATTTCTGCACTCTGTTATTTCTGTGCTCTTGAGAAAACAAGTTTTGATCTGGATTTCTAATTGCATTTTCAAGTGAATGTATACTCTCGTGTTTGGGTGTAGAGTCCATGTATTTTTTTCCTACCCAGTAGACTGAAATGACTTCTTCCCAGCCTATTTGCCAACTGATTGTAGACTGCCTAGCTTTCAGTTGTGTTCTTAGCTGAAATCTGCGTTTAGAAAAACTATCCAAGTCATTGCATGCAAACATTGCAGTCTTGGTTAGGCTTTCTGGGATCCCTTGGGAATGGCACCTCCCTGGTATCAGTGGTGAAAGAGAATCTTATAATTGTTAAGGGAATTCATTATCTTCACCTGGAAATAAGTGGAATTTTTACTTTTCTAATATTTTTTCTTAAAAATAGCCTTGGGTTTTTTGTTTGTTTTTGTGGTTTCTTTTTGTTTTGTTTTGTTTTGGTGTGGTTTTTTTTGATTTTTTGAGAAAGAGTTTCACTCTGTAATTCAGGCTAGCTTTGAACTCACTGTGTAGCCCAGGCTGGCCTTGAACTTGTGGCGGTCCTCCTGCCTCAGCCTCCTGAGTGCTGGGATTACAGGCATATGCCGCTATGCCTGGCTAGCCTGGTTAAAAGCAATAAAATATAGAGACAATGAAAGACTATTTCCTCTCTACCCACTTTCATTTCTTTTTCTTCTTCCTTGGAGGTAACTACATTCTTAGGGTTGAGTTCATCCTTGCCCATGGTTTTTTCTTTTCTTATTTTTTCTTTTACACCCTATGGATGTACATATACATATAGTACATTAAAAGCTTTATCTATTTATGTGGCATGCTATACATTTTCTTTTGCAGTTAGCCTTCCCCACCAAAAAAGGTTGGATTCAGTATGTCCATCTTGATACTTGTATAGATTTGATTTGTTCATGTTAACTATTGTATGATACTTCAATGAATAAATACAGAAAAGTGTATTTTCATTATCCTCCCATTGTCCACATTTTTAACTTTACAAGTTTCCACTTTTTAGAAATTTGCTGCTACCAACAGTGCTACGGTAGACAATGCTGCCTGTGCAAGAGTTTCTCTGTTGTATTTCTAGAAGTAGAATTTGCATATCCACAAGCAATACGAGATTTTATTGATAATAATGATCATTTAATTTATTTTCTATTAAATAGCTAAATTCATATCTCTGGCTGGAGATACAATATTTAATTTCCTCATAGTATCAGGAGCTAACCAAAAGAGAATTGGAAACCAGTTTGATATGTTGTCTTTGAATTTTTTGTTTATTTTTCTATTGAGGTGCTTTACACTTACTATAAACTTGTAAATATACTTACATAATCTTTAATATTCTACATCCTAATCTTATACATCCTTGTCAACACTTATTAGCAGATTTTTAATTTTTTTCCCAGTCTCATGAGTATGAATGATATCTTGTGATTTTGATTTGGATTTTCTTAATTATGAGTTAAGATGGGCATCTTTCGTGTTTATTATCTCTTCCATTTTTTTGTCTGAGTTGCCTGTATGAACATATATGTCCTATTTTGTTGGATTGTATATCTTTTAGAATTTAGATAGTCAAGGCTGACAATGCTTGTTTGGTCAGTTGTGTTGCAAATACATACCTTTTTTAAGTCTGTGGATTGTCTTTATTTGTAGTCTTTCATTGTGGTCTTTCGTTGTTCAGACATTTCTAATATTAATGCCAAATATTTGATTTTCCTTCTTTACACTAGGTGGTTTTCTTTCCTTAAGAAATCTCCAGTGACAAACATTCTCCCTTACATTCTTCTGAAAGTTGCAAAGCATGGCTTTTCTTAATGAAGTCTTTAGTTCTTCTGAAAAATAATTTTAGGGATGGTATAACTTAGGGACCTAACTGGATGCCTGTTTGCTTCTTTGTGGATTTGTTGAATTTGTTCCTCTGTTCCAGGGACTGGCAAACTGTGACCTATAGGCTAACTTTCCCTCTGCCTCTTTTTGTAAATATAGCTTTTTGGGACACGGTCATAGCCATTTATGACTGCATTTGTGCTAAAACAGAGTTTGGTTGCCACAGAGACAGAGTGACCTATAAATGTGTTGCCTGGCCCTTTACAGGCCCCTGGTCTAAACATAATCATGTGTAATAGAAGAATAACTGTTGCTTCTAACATTATCAGGCATAGTTGGTAAAAATGGAAGAAATTACATTAAAGGTAGTAAGAAGGAAGGAAAATAATCCGTTGGTTATTTAGAACATAGGTTTTGAAGTTTTACTGGTTTTAGATTGTTGTATAAGAACTTTTTTAAACTCAAATAGGGAAAAAGGGAGGTCTGTGAATCCTAAAAGTGTTATGTAGTGTCTTGGGTCTCTATGTGTATGTATACATTTTTTGGGGGGATGGTTTTTGAGACAGGATCTTGTTATGTAGTTGAGGCTGGTGTTGAACTCACTGTGTAGCCCAGGCTGGTCTCGAACTCACAGCAGTCCTCCTACCTCAACCTCCCAAGTGCTGAGATTACAGGCGTGCACCTTCATGGCCAAATGTGTGTGTATACATTTTGGGGGAAGAGTGTGCATAGCGTTTAAAAGATTCTGAAAGGGGATCATGATGTGAAGTTCATAAAGAACTGCTGGTTATTTTTATTTCATTTCTGCCCTCTTTTTAATATAGCTTGAAGGAAATTTTAGCCTTAATAATGTATGCTTTTGTCACCTGAAATATGGCAAGGAGAAGAAATTTCTTGCTAGACAAAACTTATGGAAACTGTGTCGTTGCAAGAGTTTTCATTCTGTTCCCAGAACTGCAATAGCCACCATTAAAACTACTTTTGACTTCAGCTGTCCTACTGACATTTTGATTTTTTTTAAATACAGCATTAATATAAGAATTTTTTTTAAGGCTAAAATGAAAGTTTAATATATTTTGGGAGATATATTTTATGTCAGAAAAAGCAGCAACCTTAGTTATCACTTTTGAATTTGCTTACATTATAAAATTTGAAGCCAGAGAAACTTTTTAGTCTCTTTTCATTGCCATTTGAGGGATGCTTGAGTTCTAAATTATTTGCAGTTCTTCAGAACTGATAACGCATAGTATTTAGCTTTATTAATTTGCATTCTGCTAGTACAGAATTTGTGGTGATTCAGATGGAATGAATTGAAGGTCCTCCTAGTACAAATTAATAGTTATTTTAAAGCGTCGTTCTTAAAACAACCATCTGTAGTCAGGTAAGTGGAATGAGTTGAAGGTCTTAATACAAATTAATAGTTATTTTAGACCCTAGGTTCTTTTCATATACCATTAAATTCTATAGAGACAGTCACCTGCAGTCAGGTAGGTGGCATCTTAACTGCAGATCATTTATATTGATGAACTTGTACTAAGGAACATCTTCATTTGCTTGTCTGTTTATCTGTATCCTTTCTAAAAATTGATGAAAATGATGTTAGGAAGCATCAAGATTAGGAGAGGAAGCTCTACTTTGGAAACACCCCTGGAAGGCCAGTTCAGATTATGGTATTTTAGACTTTCCGTAATTTGAGAGAAATGTAATGACAAGTAGAATAATTCATCTGTATTTGTTTTTATATCTCTTCTAATAAACCTATATGCTTATGTATAATTACATAATATATAACAGTCTCTTATATATTTGTAGTATCTAGTCTCTATTATTATTATACAGTCTTATATTTATGGAAATAAATAAGTGGGTTACACTTAGGCCTGATTTCCAAGTTCTCCATATGCTTGGAAACACTAGTATTTCAGATTAGCCAAAACTTCTGACTTGAGACAAATTCAGTATGACCTTATCCTTCTTTCTGAATAGCTGGAAGCTAGTACTTCTAGCATTGACCCCTGTGTGCCCTTTGGGGATTAGGGCATTGAAAAGTACAAGTTTAGGAGGACATGACCAGTGAGTGATCTTAGAGGTAGGTGGGAAGAGAAAAACTGTGTTTAGTCCTACTTGAAGTCTGCTGTGAGATGGGTTGAGGTTTGTGAGTTCAAGAGAAGAAACCTTCATCAAGGAGACCATTTAGGTACCTTCTCTTTTATGCCCTTTGCAGTTACTAAAATTTTTGAATGGTTGCCACATCTGTGCTTTAGGCAATCCAGGCTCAGAGAAGGAACACTCCTCCTCCTCTTATACCATTAGATGTGAGAGGCAATGAGAGATGGTCCTGGGGTTAGGGCTTGGCCGCTCCTGTCTTTCAGGATCATCTGTCAATACTAACCATTAAAATTCCAGGGCTTCTTTCATTAAGGAAGGTGGCGTTTCCAAATTTGTGCCTTTTTTACCTGTACATTGTATTTATGGGTCTATATAAGCTAATGTCAATACTTAAAATTGTTTTCTTTTTTTCTCTTTCAGTACTAGGGATTGAACACAGGGCCTCACGCATGCTAGGGAGTGTTCATTACTGAGTTTCAGCTTCAGCGTACAATTGTTTTCTTTATTAATAAAAACCAAAACAAAAGACTGCCCCTCAAATTATTTTTATGTTTTTTCTATTCTCTACTTCTATTTAATTGGTTAGAGATCACACTTTCAATGTGTTTGTGTTCCATCTAGCTGTATGCCCTGTGCAGTAGATGCTTGTTTGCCTTATCTTTGGGATCATGCTTGCCTGTGTGTTTCTCCGGTTATTAGCAGGTGGATATAGCATCTTGATCTTTAAACCTCTTTTGAGTTTTTAAGAATGGCCAGGATACCCAGAACAAGAGAAGGGATAATTTATAGGTTTATACTAGGCACTCTTATTTGAGAAGGCAGAAACAAAGCATTTTTGCTTTGTTATTTTACCCTTTTAATTACTGAAACCACTGAGAATGTGAATAAGAATGAGAAGATAAATACTATCAAGCTAACCTTACATTGATACTGCTGCTGAGATAAAGTTTTGCATAGAGTGAGTCCTTGGAAATCTCTTTCGTTCTTCAGCTTTCTTCAGAATGAGTGACTATTAACCCAAACACATTCCACTTTCTACATACGTGAAATTTTTATGTAAACCTATTTTGGGTATATGTTTTTTTTTCACAAGCCGCATGTTACTTGACAGGTGTTCTAAAGCTCCCTGATTTGGCAGTGAACCAAGATGATAGAGCAGTAATGATTTTGAAAGTGCCATTCCCTCGTTAAGAGACAAAAAGAAAAGTGTGAAGTTATTAACCACTCTTCACCAGTGGCGTAGAAACTGGTATAAGGTTTAATTGTGTGGTTCTATAGTTGGTCTGCGAAGATTATTTCCTGGATAATACTACTCTTAAGGAAAGACAAAAATACCGTGTAACTTTGGATTTTACTCTCACATCCTTCATTCTCCTCTTTTCACAGATTGTAGGTAAATGGACTGAAGAGAAAGGATTACTAAAAACCAAAATATTGGTCTTTTCTCCCGCATAGGCCTTCCCTTTTCTCATTCGCCCAGGTAATAGATTTGTGGGTGACAGGGTAGCATTGGCAACCTTGCAGGTTTTCCCTTACCCCACCCTCACATGCATCAGATGCCCAAGTGTTTACATCTGTAGTGTGTAAGATGTTACTGCACTCTTTAGTCATGCTGGGTATGTTTATTGCTAATTGGAAGAACCTAGGTTTGGCAGCCTATGCTGTCTGGTGACTTGAGCGTTACCTTTCACGACAGCATAGTCAATCCCATTAAAGGCACATCCATGTCAAATTAAAAGAAAACAAAAAAGCTTGTTGGGCTTATGGCTCAGAACTGGTTAACTGAGGGACGACTGATAGAATTAGTGCCTTCTGTTTGTTTTCGTCACTTCAGTGGGCAGTATGAGCCTGTGTCCTTTTGCCAGATCATAAATATTATGTTAAATTACAGTGAGCTGAGTTTGGTAAGTTGTGGGAGTTTGGAAAGGTTGGGGGGGGATAGTTTTATGTATGTGTGAAGAAGCTGTTTGATTTTAAGCCAGAGATTCCTGAGCCTTGTAGTCATCATTTTAGAGATCATGTACCTACTTTGAAATTTAGTGCTAGTGTCGGATTGTACAGCTGTCCTTGTTTCCTTTTTATTAACAGTATTTTTGTGGTTGAATTGGCTTGCATTCCTTTTAAATTTGAGTATGTTAGAATCTTAACATCTAAAATTATTCTTTAAAAATTCTCTCCCTCTTTTAAAAGGCAATATGAAATAGAATGTAAATGAGAAGTGAATCCCTACTCACATTTTTCAAAAAATAGCAAAGCATGAGTGATTTTAAGAAGTGGATTGTGTTCAGTCTTTGGAATTCCTCTCATTACTAATTCTATTTTGTAAGTTTGGGCTTAATTCTCTACTCACCTATTTTTATTGGGTTTTTTTTTTACACCTAACATAAATTTTACCATTTTGAGGCTAGTTTTTTTTTTTTTCTTCTTTTTTCTTTTTTTTTGTGGCCTTAGAGCTAAGAGTTGAATGGGGTTGGGAACAGAAGAAAGATACTAGGTTTCTTTCATAATATGGAGTGCCAGATATTTGGCTGTATTTGTTTCAGGGATTTTTTTTTTTGCCCCTGCTAATGTAGCCACAGACATTTTTCAACCCTGTTCAGAAGGGTGGTGTGCTTTCTGCAAGCAGCAGGGAGGATAGTTGGGAGGCAGTGGGAAAACGAATAAGCTCATAGGCTATGGATTATGTACATTGTTCTTGAGGCCACATGTAATGTTTCTCTGAGTGCTGGCCAACCTGGGAGGGTGCATGTTCTATTTACATTGGAGTGGGTGGCATGATAGAAGGGACAGCTGATAATTTAATTGCAGAAAAAATCCAGATATTTCTTCTTTAATTGTGTCCTGATAGGGCAGAAAAAAATAACTTATTTTCAGAAGATTGACTTAGAATGGGCGAACATATTTAATTCAATTAGTAGTTCTTGCCTCATAGCCAGAAATTCTTCAGGTAGTATTTGCTGAGTGTGTACTGTAGAGAGAAATAAGAGACAAATGACATTGCTTGTGACCTGTAGGATTGTGGTGAAAGCCTTAGTTAGTGAGTCCAATAAAAGTAGAGGATTACTTACAGTACTAGTAAACAAGAGAAAGGATCTTTTGTGAGCACAAAACCCACACACATAGAAACGCCTGAATATGCACTGGAAAAGTTCTGGACTAGGCACCAAAGGTGCCATGCTCATCTACTCGTTTGTTTTCTGTGCCTTTGAAGAAGTAATTCTGGCTCTGCTTTTCTTTTTTTGGCCAGAAGATGCTAGATGACAATGATTGATGCATAGTGGGCTTCAGTTATAAAGCACCTGAAAACTTAGAGTAGCCTTATCTGCTGCTGTTTCTCAGAACAATCAACCCAGAGGAAGCATTCGTGCAAGATTTTGAACACCTTACCAGGTATCAGGCATGGTGCTTATGTTGGAAAGATAGTGGTAAATTTAAGTATTAACCTTGTTCTCATGGAATTTTCATTCTGATAGGTGAGAGCTGTTAATCAAATGGTCAAATGAATATCCATGCCATTCTGAAGAAAATAGTGCTAAGAAAAGGATTTTTGCATTTTTGATAGTAAAGACCCTTGATGGGGCTGAAAAATCAAAGGGTTCTTGAGCCTGTGGCACTTGAACTGAGATTGGCAGTGTGTAAACTGGAGTTAATTAGGTAAAGAGTTGTAGGAAGAAGCATTTGCAGATGAGACATAGCATGTGCAGAGGTCCTGTGGTAGGTGGAAACATTATGTGGCCAAGGAATTGAGAGAAGGCTGATGAACCTGAAGCATAGGAAGGAAAGGGAGAGTGATGGGAGGTGAGGCTGGAGAGGTGGCTGGGGCCATACCATGTAGACCTTGCAGGTCATGTTGAGTAAGGAGCAGATGTTAATGAATTTTATAGAGGTGGGTAGGAGGGATTGGTTCACATTAAGTTTTGAGAAGCTCGTTCTTGCTGAATTGGAAGGGTCAGAGTGGATGAGGGGATACATTAGTAGTCTCTTACTGGAATATTTGAGGCAAGGTACGGTGTAGCTTGGCTGGTGTGGTAGCAGTGAGGGGAAGGAAAAGGATATAGGCACGAGGGAGATGTAAGAGAGAAACAATCAGCAGAACTTATGATAAATTGGATGTGGGGTTTAGGATGGGGAAGATATTAAGGTCAGTTCCTGGCTGGCTGACTTGTGCAGGTAAATGGATGGGATGCCTTTGACTCAGATGAAGACCCACTGGAAGATGACCAGGTTTGGGGAAGAGAGAGGAAATGATCAATAATTTGGACATGTCAATTTTTAAACAAAGAAGTAGTGGGCAACTGTCAGCAGTCAGTGATGATAGTTTTGAAAATTTTCCATTGAATTTCAGGACGGGGGGATGATGGATGCTTCATTTGGTGCTGTTTGAGTGCAGCCATGGTGGTGAGGCTGAATTGCTATGGGAAGATACTGTATTTATCCTCAGTTTATAGATGGACAGTTGGAGGCAGGAAGAGGTGACTTGTAGAACAACTGAACTAAGTTGCAGAATTGGAATCCAGGCCTAGGCCTGGAGGCCCAGATTCCCTGCTGTAACTGTTCTACCCACCACCTTCAGCTTTCTGGCTTACCAGGTAAGCATGTGGACCAAGGAGACAAATGGAATGTGTCCTGGCTGTGCTTCTCCCTGTGACGGGGATCCACCAAGTACAGTAGCTATTTAACCTCTGTGAGCCTCAGTTTCCTCCTTTGTGATAATGGTAGATAGTCAAGATAGTCATTGGAAGGGTTAAATGAGATAATGTGTTTAAATGCCTTGATGCATTTTTTACATTAATTTTATTGGTACACTTTTGATGTACATAGTGGTCATATTTATCATAGGGAATTTGTACCAGTGCATAATATATCTTGAGTCTTCTTTTTTCCCTATTCTCCTCCCTTCCCTTCAACCTTCTTCCCCTCCTTATTTACAAAAGCTTTGTTTCCATTTTATCCTTCTATTCTCTTTTTTCCCCTTTTTCTTTCCTTCCTTTCCCCACCCTTTATTCCCCTTCCCATTTGAACATTTTTCTTCCTGTTTCCCAATATCTATCATCTGTACTCAGTGAATGTTAGCTAGAATATACCTTTTGCTGTCATAACTGCCCTCAGTACCTCTCTTACCTTCAACTGTATGTTTTCTTTCATTTGAACAATTTAACAATCTGCTCTAAAAAGGCCAACTTGTATGCTGTTTACCAAATTATTCTCAAGTTTGTGTTTTTACTTTGCCATTTCTTCTTCGTTCAGTGCTTTTGTCCACCTACACGGCTAATTTTCTGTGTAGTCTCATTCAGTCTTTTTCAGAACTCATTTTCTGTGACTGATTTAACCGGATCTTCTCCACTCTGCAATTTAATGACATCAACTTAGATTTACATTAATTCACTCTTAGAAGTTTGATAAGTTTGCTCATTCCGTTTTACTACATAGATTCAGGGGCTGGAAGTGTTTTTGTCTTTCAGAACATCTATTAGAGTGCTTTAAAGTAGTAGGCACAGAGTGACAAGCACTAAGTATTTTTATGTTAAGAAATAGCTCTCTCCTGTCACTTTCTTCTTATCCCACTCCCAAGATCCAGTTCTTAGTAAGTCCTGCCGGCCTTACCTCTAAAACACACAAATCATCTATTTCTCTTCATTGACACTGCCACCCTGTGATTATGTCAGGTCAGCATCCTCTCTGGCCAGGATCAGTACAGCAGCCTCCCTGTGTTCTCTTCCTTCTCTTCTTGCCTTCTCTTCTTTTGGCCTCTTTTTCAGGACAGGGCATCCAGTCTCAATGCCCCAGGTAGAATTATATATTTAATGTATAATTGGATTTTGAAGCCCTCCAGTGGATCCCCATCCCTGTTCCCCTTGGACTCAAAGTCCTATGTGGTTTGTTTCTCCTCGCCTTCTGTGCTGCCTACTTGTGGACCCCTCACCCATACCCCAATTTAGTCCAGCCACACAGGCCACCCTTTTTCTCTCATTTTGCAAATACATTTAGTTCTGTCCCTCCCTAAAGCTGTTGAGCACCTAGTCCCTTCTGTCTAGAAAGCTGCTCCCCAGGTATGAGGCAGGGTTGTATTTTTCTCTCTCTTTGGGTCTCAGCTAATGTATTACCTTCTCTGTAAGGATTTTCCTGACTACTTCTAAATGAGCCCATCCAATTCACCTCCATTTCTCATTTTAAATTAATTTTTTTTTCTTTTTCCTCACTTTTTGTGTAGGGTAAAATAATAGGTACCCACATACTCATCTCCTAGAATTAATGTTAAGATTTTGCTATAATTGCTTTAGATGCTCTTTTAAATAAAACATCACAGATTGTTAATATCTACCATGTATTACTTCCTCATTCTCCTTCCCTCTAGAGGCACCTGCTATTATGATGTTGATATGTATCTTTTCTATTTGTATGCTTTTATTGCCTGTGAATATGCCCACTTAATTCAAGTAAATGATATATCATATTTGAGCTTGCCAACTTGATTTTTTTTAATTCAATATTGTATTTTTTGTTAAAACATTGAGATCTCTGCTCTATATTCCAACATGTGACTATTTTACATTTTTCTTTTTCTCTACTGGTGGCTGTTTAGATTATTGTAAACATTTCAGTATTATGAAAAGCAAACATTTCTGTATTTGTCTCTCTGTATAACAGTGTGGTAGTGTCTCTGTCCTGATCTTGCCTTGCTCAGCCCTCTGCTTCATTCCTATTTGGGCACTCATTATTTTGTAATCACTGACTTTCGTGTTTGTTGTTTATATTCATCTTATTAGACCGTATGCTTCATTAGGGTAGGGCATGTATTTTACTCACTCCTCTCCATACAGCACCTACTATCATGGACTTTGGTACATAGTAGGTCCTTGGTTGAAATAATTTAGGTACCTGCTTTGCATCTGTCTTGTGTAGTTTATTATTTTGGTTTTTGAACTTTGGTTTTCAGGTTTCTGAACACCGATGGGATGTGTTGCCAAATCCTATGGGTAGCAAATGAAGGTGATTAGATAAATCTGGCATGGAAAGGAGCCAAAGAGAAAAAAAATCTTTAAATATTTGTTTTGGCTTAGTAAGCCCTTTTTCACTCTCAAAATTTCCAGGTGAAGGATGACATGGAGCTACATGGATTACTTCTGGTTATTGAAGGAACTGGGTTATCAACTTTGGTGCTCTTTCAAACTAGCATTACTTTATTCAATATTTTCTGCGGGTGGGTGTTTTCTAAAACTTATTTTATTTGAGAATTACAAAGTAACTCTCTGTTGACATTTTTGGAGTAGGGCTTTTGGTAGTCATGGGTGACACAGACTAACAGATACATGTATTATAGGAAATCTGTTTATCTTTGAAGCAGGATTGTTTAGATCAATTAATTTAATTTTAAAAACTTTTCATGTTATTAGAGTTCTTTGGGTCAGTGCATGTATTCTATGCTGGGTTTTTTTGAAGCTTTTAAATGTTTTCCTTACCGTCATAGACTTCAGATTTAGCTTACATATTGAGTTCACATGTAGACCAAAAACAAGACTAATTCATAGGAGCAAACTTATTTCTTAAACAGAGATTGCTGCTGCAATCGCACTTTGGACCTTTTTCGAGAGTAGGCCATTTAATTTTATCTTTTAGGGACCTATGCAAGCCATGTGCTATTAAATTGAATCACTGTAAATTATACTTGGAGATATCTGTTGGAGGGGAAAAAATGTTGCTATACTTGAATCCTGTGCTACTACCTTCTAATATATTCCTTTTCAGTTTGGAGTACTATATAGTAGTTCTCTCTCTCAGTTCAGCATGGCCCATCTGATTGCCCTTTGACTTACATTAGGTAACAGTTATTATGAGCTTCCAATGAGAGTTAGGATCTAGCCTCATTTTTCCCTTTGTAAATAGTAAATGTTTAGATAGTTAAATTAGGGATAATAATAACTAAGATATATTAAGCATCTGATCTTTGCCAGATACCATTCCAAGCACTTTATACTAACAGTAAAATTCTATTACAGTATATGAGCACACTCCAAAAAACTTTTACAGAAAACTTATGTAAAATACAGGAGTCATGTTCTTGTGAGATTTTGAAAATAGTGTTTTTCAATTTGTTTTCTAATTATTGAGGGTGAAAGAGGAGAGAATGTTTTCATTTATTAGATGGATAGAAATGTACTGAACTGAGAAAATCTAAATGGATATAGGCTAGTTATTTCCTTATATCCTGCCTGTTCCTTATCTAACCCCAGGATAAAAGCTTTATCCTGTTCCTGTAAATTGGGGATAAGGAAAAGGTGGAGACCAATCCTCAATTACATTAGATCTGAATTTGCTTGATTGTGAGGCAAGTTAGTGTGGGATTTTGTGCTATTAAGTCCATTTTACACATGAGGGAACTGAAGTACAGAGAATGTACGTAACTTGTCCAAAGTCACAGGACTAGTGAATAATGGAGCCATAATTCAAATCATGGCTGTTAAAACATAACTTAACCTCCACAGTACAGTCTTTGTTTTTTGAGAGTTTGTCTATATGAGAGGCATTAGTAGTTGGGAGAAAATAGTGTCATCTTCACAGTGCTTAGAGCCATTTTTGTTTGAAAAGGGTATGTGCTGTCTTAACATATATCATCCTGGTTTGATTAGTATTTGGTGCCGTTGTATAGATTTTCTAAGAGCCCTCAATTTTCCTTTTTATGCTCTTAATCTTTTAATACCAGCTATAAGGAAATCTGAGTGTTCATAATTAATGAGGCCCTTGGAACAGAATTCTTATGGAAGAAGATTGTATGATGAAACAAGGATATAAAGATAGGAGATGAGGAATCTTTCCTTGTATCATATGTGTTTTGTGGGATAAAATGGCAGTGATGTCCACTATAGCTGGAGTGGTTCTGGAA
The DNA here is from genome assembly GCA_004026905.1 of Hystrix cristata. Lineage (NCBI taxonomy): Eukaryota > Metazoa > Chordata > Mammalia > Rodentia > Hystricidae > Hystrix > Hystrix cristata. The sequence continues at coordinate 52,347 of PVJO010010457.1, forward strand.
CATATCTTTGTGTAGCTTGTCTGTGGTACTCTCCACCTGTTATAACAGTGAAGGAAGGTCTTAGATTGCTTTAAGCAGAATAAACACATAGATCTAGAAAGTGTTTTCAGTAATCTTTGCTTGTTGAGCAGAAGCTTGCAGTTGTTTAAAACAAATGGAGGGGATAAAAACTCCCCCAACTTTTATTTACCAATCAGATTGCAGAGGAAAAAATAGCCTATTTTTAGACTGAGGCTCCAATTATGCTAAGCCTTGAAGATAATGAAACAGTCTGACACAAAAGAGTGTGGTGACGCAAGTTTGTGTGGTGAAATTCCAAGACATTCACTGACTTTTTAGGCTTCTGCACAGTGAATATTAAGCTCCTAAGTGTTTGTTGCCCGGAAACAGTGCTTTATTCTTTTACATGCAGTGTAATGAAGTGAACCTGTGTGGTAATTTGTTTCTTGCAAGAAAAAGGAGGAACTAACACTTACCATCTTTCACTGCATCCTATCTTTGGCCTTTTATGTGTGGCTTTTATGTGCTGAAGGCACCAAGTCATGCTTTTGCTAATATTGCATATTGCTCCCTGCCTTTGGCACTTGGGCAACTGCCTCTGTCAGTTTTTCTTACTGTTCTACACAGTAGGGGTTTCCAGTTTTTCAGTTATTTTATATTATAGAATTGGCAGAATTTGGAAGCTTTTCCTTTTCTGCCACTCTTTCTTTAGTCTGTGTAAGAATTATGCTTAGCTTTTCTGCTCCTGTTCTTTCTGAATCATGTCAGGTGACATCTTTCCTTGGAACTAATTAGTGTGGGGTGTTTAAGTAAAATATGTGTTGGCACAGGGCTTTGTTGGCCAAGTTAATGAAGTTGGCCATTTGTGTCCTCCCAGTTTCATTTTGCCTTTCCATTTACAGGTTTGGTAATTAATGGGCTTCTGGGTTTTCATTTTGCTACCTGTTGTTGTCTTTCTGAAAATGAACTCAGAGTGCTGAATGCTCATGTGATAGGAAGTATAGAACTTCCTTCCAATGTAACATGTGTTCCTACTTTCTGAATCCTGCTATAGTCTGAGTCCTAGGGAATCTAGAGTCACAAGCTTGGCCATCTTCCATTTCATCTCATAGTTCTCTTTTTCCAAGCAGTTGCCATAAGAACTAAATGCAGAAAGGCAGAAAGAAAGACATATCGTCCGTCCTCAAGGAGCCACAGTTGCCAGCCTCTGGCATTGGTAGTTTATATCTGGATTTGATGACACAGGGACCAAGGGGGATGTGGAGGGAATTAAAGAACTCCTCATTAGATTTAGATTGAAGTGCATGAGTGTGATCTGTGGAAGAGCTGAAAACATAAAATAGCAATCAGGTGATTGGTCAGGATGCCTAGTTGGATGAAGCAGAGGGCTGGAAATTTCTGGCTGGGTGCCTGCTATCCATATACAGTACTTACTCTATTTCATTTAATCTCCCACAACCCCATGGGTAGGGGATATTATCCCTCTTTACAAATGAGGATAAAGTCTAAAGGGATTAAGTAAATTGCCCCAGGGTCTTTTTATTTGTAAGTGGCTACAATGATCATGGCTTCTCACATTTGTGCCACTCTTCTGAAACATAGGCAACACAGATGCTAACAGTATTTTTCGTCTTATCCTTGGTAAGCAAAGTGTACTGGGTGGTACAAACACTGAAAAGGCTGTTACAGCTTTTTTTTTTTAAACTGTTCTTTAATAGAGAACTCTTTCTTTCTTAAAATTTCAGATTTTAAGGATCAAATTTAGTTCAGTTCTCTGGCCTACCACATGTCAGGTAGAATATTGAGTCCTAGGGATACAAAGGAAAGACCAAATTCCCTGATTATAGATTGCATTGGGCGTAGGAGTGGAGGAAAAGTAAAGACATTGACCTGTAAATGAATTTCATACCATATGAGTAAGGCACTTGAAAGTAAGAGAATGATACCCATGTCCATAGAACAATTCATACTGTGAATTGCATTAGTTCTTTGATCATTGCCAGGATTTAATTACAGATGCATGAGATGCCATCTTTGTAGGAATGCCACAAATGCTGGGGACCTTCGTTTTCTAGCTAGAGTCTAAATTTTTGAGAGTAACAACATTATTGGTTTTAATAGATGAAGAATCTTATTTCTGCAGGCATTAAACCTTTTATTTTCTTAAATTCTTTTCAAGCTATACCTTTCTTAACCTCCTTCTTTTATCAAAGAGAGCGGACAGGGTTCTAATTCCAACTCAGCCACTAACTTAGGAGGTGACCAGTAATCTCTAAGATTCCTTCTAAAACAGTGCCTTTCATATAACTGACTCTCAATTAAAGTGTTTTGCCATGGGGCAGCAGAACTTGAAATCTTTCTTTGAGTAATTCATATTGGTCTTTTGGGCAGGAACTGCAAGGGAGTTAGTTTTTTTAGGATAAAAATCTGCTGTCTCTTTGTCCTCAACAATAACAAAAGGTATAGATAAATTGTCCAGTGTAAAGCCCAGGATAAGTGAGAAAATATTTCTAATAGTGAAAGGTTCTTTTATAAATTGCATCCCCAGTCAGATGCATTACATCTCAGCCCAGAATGCTGAAGACACTTGTAGATTCCTAGCATAGTGCCTCACCTTGGTATATGATCAGTGAAAAATAATACTATTATGAGATGACTATTTATAATCCCTGAGGAATTCTGGAGTTTGCCAATCCTGGAAACCACTCCCATTCATAGAACAGATTGCTCTTTAGGTCTTTTTGATCACAGTAAGATGAGAATAGAAGAGAGGACATAAGGAGACAAAAGATCAGTCAGGATGTTTCACACACTCTCAATTCCCTAATAAACACAGTACTAAGCAGTACTTGGATATTGCTCTTGGCCTGAAGGCAGGATTCTTTAGCACCTCATACAATAAAAGATGACAAATCTTTCACTATTTTTTTCAGGGCAGAAATAGCAGGTTCATGGAGTCATAACTCTTGTAATTTGGGATGCAAATTACATACCAGTGTCAGGATTTTCTCAAGGCTTTCTGTCTAGAAGACTGAAGACAGTGAATGTTGATTCTGTTTTGTAAAATGTAAAATCTAGAAAATTATAGCCTAGTGAGCTATATAATACAATTCTAGAAAATATTGCCAAGCAATTGTTTTTCAACATTTCATGATGATCACCAAGATTCAGTATTGATTCGTAAGAATAGGTAGTGTCACTAACTTTTTTCTGTTCAGGCCTAATATTGGTTGGGTCATATGGAAATGTTTTGAAAGTTGAAAGAAGTTGAATATTAACAATTTCTTATGACTCATCCTCATAGTTTTCATTGTTTTTTACTGTCATAAAATTAATACATGTTCATTGTAGCACACTTAGAAAATACAGAAAAATGAAAGCAAATAAAATGTACTCATAATTTATCAATCCACTTTTATGTATTTATCCTTTCTGTGTATATATGTACATACATAAGTATATGTTCACCAGAATATTATTTTAAGGGAATTTAATGTTTTCTTAATATTAAGAAGGTGCTGTGGTGCATGCTTAATCCCAGCTGCATGGGAGGTTGAGACAGGAGAACCAGAAGTTCAAGGCCAGCTTGGATAATTTAGTGAGATCCTGCCTCCATAAAAAATAAACTGGGCTAAGGATGTAGCTCAGCGGTAGAGAGCCCCTGGGTTCTATCCCTAGTACTACAAAAATAAGCAAACAAAAAACATTTAATATTTCGTATAGTTCATTTTTGTAGGTTATCTGGCTACTTAAATTGAGCCCATCCTAAGCAGTTCTCTGTAATTAGTAATTTATAGAAACTAGATTTCTAGTATTATGATTTTAGCAGGTAGGTATCACATAATTTACTTATCTGTACCAGTATTTTAGGACATTTATGTTGTTTCCAGTGTTTTATGATTATACAGTAGTACTACAATAAGTGTCTTTTGTGTGAATGTTTATATACATCACTTAGGATTCCTTAAGATGAATTGTCGTCTTTCTAGATTAAAGAATATGAACTCTTAAAAACGTATTTCCAGATTGTTTATCATAGAGGTTATACTCATTTCTGCTTTCCCCAGCAGTGTGTGAGAGAACATACCTTACTACCACATCACCACAATTAACTATTATTCCTAAGACCAACAAAAGAAATAAGATCAGCCAATTTTGTTTTTCTACCTTTGATAAGTTTAGTAAACAAGATCGTATAATTTTGTTTTGTCTAACGACCTGGCAGAGTTTCCCACAGTGTCCTTCAGTTCTAATCAAACTATTGTGAATGGAATACAAATGGAATTAGTGATCCGAAGTTGCTGGAGCAACCATACTCTAGATAAGTTTTATTAGTGGGTTTTCATCAACTGGGTGGGATACCTTTGTTTTGATGTGAGGTTTAGCAGCTGTGTCCTGAGCAGTGTTATTGTAGTGATTTTGTTGAAAAGAGAGCAGGAACTTAGGAGATATGCAGCTGTGCCACAAAGCCAGAAAGGTGGCTATTAGTTCTTTTCTACCAGGCTATGTGTTCCTTGAGCATTGGAGCCAGAGTGCTAAGAGCATTCCTTCTAGAATCAGCCTGCTGCCTATTACTTGACCTTTGTGCCTCAGTTTCCTCATCTGCAAAATGGAAATCAACAGAATACTTACCTTGTGTTTGTTGGGAAGATTGAGTAAGTTTTTAAATGTAAAGCGCTGAGAGTTCCTACCCCTCAGTAAGTGATCACTGAAGATTAGATGCTATTGTTGTTAATCTTTCTCTCACTTAGGTAGTAGATAACACATACTTCTTAAATGAACGAATGTCTAAGTGAACACCATAAAGCCTGTAGACAGGTAGAATGGGCACATACTAGAAAGAAAATGTAATGCATCTTACATTTATGTTTTATAATATTAGAACTACCATGTAAAGTAAGGATTGAGATTTATACTGTGTAGCTCTAGAAAGTAGATACAGTTAATCAATAGGAATTAACAAAAAGGAACATTATACCACTTAATTCTGTTCAGCTGTGGAGTTGCCCTAGTGAAAGAATTGAAGTAGAAGCTTCCAGACCATTACAAGTATATAATAGAAAAGAGAGTCCTTATTTGGCTAGATGACCTCTAATGTGCCTTTCAATTCTAGGCTGGTTCTGTGATTCTAAGTAGAATATGTAGGATTATCACAAAGCATTCAGTAAGGCCCTATGAGTAGATCTTTGAAAGCACTGACGCTACTAATCCTCACCCACCCCTGCCCTCCCTGCTTCAGTTTCTTTCACCTGTTGTGTGTCAGCCTGACAGTGGTCCATTCCTCACCCTGGTCTGATCTTACAGCCTAATTTGGTGTTTCAGGGTGCTCCCTCTTTAGCAGTAGTGCCTAAGGGATGAGTATATGAAATGAGGGCACATTTTTCATAAACATACCAGAAAATAGAAAATTGTTGCCTGCAAAGTGTACACATCAGAATTGTTTTAAGAAAATAAGCAATAGTTTTTGTCCATGTTGGATGTGCCCTCATTGTAGCTTTATCAGAAGCCAGCAGTGGACTTGACTTTTTGCTCAGGAGTTCTGGGTTTGTCTAGTGTTTTTCTAAGTTGAGCATCAATATTCTCATCCCTTGACAAGAAGTAGCTGATCCCATACTGTTGTACATACTAGTTGGGCTTATATACCTTGGGCTGAGATGATATTTCTGTCACTATGAAATCTGATTTCTTGCCCTTAAGCTGTTTAAAGTTAGCTTCAAAATAAAGTTAGGAAGCTGAATTCAGAACCTAATTCTTTCTTTCTTAGGGTTCTTTGCTGAATAGTTTCTGACATATCTTGTAATTGTTTTGTGCTGCTCTTCTCATTTATAATATTTGGAGCATTGGCTTTTTGCCACACTTGTCAAGGGTTTATGAGAGTTAATGACATGTAGTATATAAAGTTCTTTGAGAGTCTTTCATGAAACTTGGTATTATCTTGAAAGCAAGAGGTTGAACTGTTCATTTGTTAGATAACTATTGGGATTTTAAACAGATATAATCAAACCATGTCTGTTATTTAATGTATTTGATATGTACAAACTTACTGCTCATATTTTAAATGGAGTAGCTTTTTTTCTATTTCCTTTTTTCTGCTTATAAAACCCATTATTAGGAAATGCTTTGGGGAAAAGTGGGAGTCAAGGTTCTGAAAAATCTGTCCAGTTTGTGTGTTTTAACATTCTGGTTTGTCTGTACTTTTTCTGTCTGGTAATCAACAGTTGAAGTGAAGAACTTGTAGCATTTCACTGTTGATACCAGTGTGTCTGTAGTATGTGGTACACAGCACTGAGTACGGCATCAATATTCTCATCCAAGTTCAGCATCAATATTCTCATCCCTTGGGAAGGAGTAGCTGAGCCCACTGTTCATGCTGTACAGTGACTGGCCCAAAGGTTTGCTGCTCTGTTGGCTAGATAGGTTAATGTGTTTCAGAGAAAAGTATTTGTAGAATTTTACAGTGGATATTCTTTCATAGCCATATTAATTTTACTCCTTTTGAGTACTATCATTTTACCAGCCAGAATCTAAAGCATGCAAAATGCATTATGGGGTGATTTGAAATAGTGATGCACACACAGGCACTTGTAGGGATGGTTTTGATCCTTCGAAGGCCTCAGGTCTTGTCACATGTATTTTGAAATAGTGTGTTAAGCCTACTGCCTTATGAAGGCTTTGCTTCCCCTTTTAATCTTTAGAATTTTTTAAACCAACAACTTTGTAGTCTTCAGTAGGAGGATTGTACATTGAGCCCCAAAGATTTGTGGAACATACAAGCCATAGACTGTAATATATCTCTGTTTACTCTTGTCCTTGTGTTGTACTAGGTGTACCATGTAGAACTCTACAAAGTAAAAATTAAAATTATAGAGGTAGAAAATGTTTTATTTTATGTATTTATTTATTTATTTTGCAGTGCTGGGGCTTGAACCCATGGCGTTGTGCATGCTAGGCAAACACTATTACTGAGCTACATGCTCACCCATGAAAGATACTTTAAAAGATTATTAAACATGAGATATATAGACTCATTTAAGCTGAAAAGAACCCTATAATCTAATTTCCTCACTTTACAAATGAAAAACATGTAATCCATAGAGTCTGATTGAGCCAGAATCAAGACTAATGTAAAATACACAAGTCTTCATTTCCAAACCATGTCTATTTGGATCTCACCATCTGATAACTGCTGTAGAGTACCACCATAGCTTAGAAAGCACTGAATCATCATATAAGAAAATGACTGTCCTTAAAACACTGTAGCTATCAAGTTCTTAGTCCAACCAGGTTTTATCATTTGTATTAAGTGACTTAAGCTGTTCCATACTCTTCACAAATTCTGAGCTGACTACATATATATATATAGATATAGATATAGATATCTATATATATCTATATCTATATATAGATATCTTTTTTTGTGTGTGTACCTTTTACCCAGTTAACAGAATGCTTACTCTCTTATTGCCACTTAAAAGTCATCTGGAAGACTCATGCTGATAATGTAATGCACAGTGAAGGAAGGGGGTAAAGTAGGAAAATATAATTATTGCATGCAGTTATTTTAAAGGCACTTTTCTCTTCCATCCTCCATCTTTCCCCCAGCTTGGTTGGGTGGATCTGATTTGTATAGCTTTTCCCCCCCTTTTCTTTTCCTGAATTGGGTAAGAGTTGTCAAACTATTCAGGGAAAGCTGTAAACTATAGCAAAGCATTTGAAAAGATTGTAGTTGATGCCTTTCTCAACCTTGTTATAGATCTGTGGATAGTCTGGAGCTTACAAAACTGTACTTAAATATTTTCTATAATATAGGTTGAGAACGGATTTCTGTTTGCTGTTGATGACTGTCAAAACAACTTCCCTAGAATGATTGTCATAGAGTGCAGGGCCTCATTTTCTGATGGAGAAACTGCTTTGGTTCATTCTCACTATGTTTTTACATGATTATTTCTTATTTTCTCAAGTGCTTATCACATTTAATAAATTTGTAGTTGAGAATTGTGTCAGCCAGTAGTGTGAGAAAGAGAAATCGGGTACCTGGAAACTGTTAAAAACCCCCAAAAAGATAGGAAAACTTAACCAGAGAGAATATGATTTTTGAAATTGTGATGGACCATGGCTTAGGCCCAAGACAGGCTGAAACTGCATTTCCTTATTCATTATTTTCTTAACCAAAGTTACTTTTCCTTCAGATTTGTGCTAGTGTTTACATTGCTGAGATATAATACTGGATATCCCCACAACTTAGAGGAGAGGGGTTTTTTTTTGGCTCACAGTTTCAGTGGGTTTAGTCCCTGGTTGGAAGGCTTCAAAGCATAAACTGGATGATGGAAAGGCCTGGTGGAGGAGAACCATTCACATCATGGCAAGTGAAAGTAGAGTGAAGGAAGGAACTGGGAATGAGAATACACCCTTCCAAGTCATGCCCCCAGTGATCAGTCCCTTCTGACCAGGCCCCACCTCTGAACATGAGACTTTTGAGGGACATTTTAGATCCAAACCATAATATTCTGCCCCTGGCCCCCAAAGGCTCATGTCCATGTCATTATGCAAAATGCATTTAGCTTGTTTCTAAGAGTTGCTAAAGTCAACAATTTTAGCAGTGCTGAAAAGTCCAAGTCTAAAGTTTCCTCTGAGACTCAAGGCAAATTCTTAGCCATGAGCCCCTGTAAAAATCAAAAAACAAAGTCAAACAATTTCAACATGCAATGGCACAGGGCAAACATTCCCATTCTAAAAGGGAGGAATAGGGGAATGGACAGAAATCAGACCAATGCAAGACTGATACTCAGCAAGGTAAGCATTAAATCTTTGTAGTTGCTTGTATAGCACCTGTGGCAGGTTGTGGTGAGATGTAAGCTCCAAATGGCTTAGGGAACTCTGCCCCTTTGGTCTTGCTGGTTGCAGCCTTCATGATCTCTTTCTTGGCTGGCTCTGCTTGTTGCCTGTAGCATCCCTTGGCAGATATTCCATGTTCCTGGGATCTCCAACTTCCTTTGGTCTCCACTGCACTTTTGGCTTCACTCTCACAGTTTCATGTACTGACCTCTTATGGGCTCCTGGCAGGGACTGTGACCCTGGCACACATTTTTACTTGGCCCCCCAGGTCTTCTTTTGATATCTGGGCAGAAGCCTCCATGACCCCATAATTCATGCATTCTGCATACCTGGAAAAACAGCACCATGTGGATGATGCCAAGGTTGGCCACCAGTTTGAGTTGTAGCCATGACCCTTTGGATCATGGCTGCAGCGGCCTCTGAGTGCTTGGAGTGCTCAACTCAGGAATGCGCTTCCCTAGGTAGCCCTGAATAAGGATGCATCCTAAGGACTCTTCTCTCAAGTGATTTACAGTTTTGCACCCTTGTTCCTGGCATGTGTGGGGTCTTCCTGATTTCTGAGATGTGCTCGAGGCATCTTTTTTCTTGTCCCTGTACAAAGTATTTGACTTTTTAATGTTAATCTTTTTAGCTTGTTCCCAACTGAAACTTTCTGAGCTTGTTCTCTACTGTCTGCATTCCTATCAGTATTCTAGTCTTATGAGCTCTGTCTTGGTTACCTTTCTCTCGTTGCTGAGACAAAATACCAGACACCCAAAGTTAGGGGAAAAAAGGTTTATGCTGGTTAGTCCCCTTGCTTGCATCCCTTGCTTACCTTGCTGACTTCTGCCTGTCTGCCATGCCACCCTGCCTTGGACCCAGCTGATTGTGGACTGAAACCTCTACAAACTGTGAGCCAAATAAACTTTTCTTCCCTTAACTTTGGGTGTCGGGTATTTTGTCTCAGCAGTGAGAGAAAAGTAACTAAGACAAGCTCTGACCAGAATCACCTGTAAAGCTCAGTTTAACAGAATTCTAGGACTTTTCTAGCTGGCATCTCCAAATCTTTCTAAGCTCCTCCCCACAAACCAATTCCAAAGGCATCTAAATTACATAGTTAGGTACAGTCACAGTGACAGCCTCACTTCAGGTACCAGTGTCCAGTATTAGTCAGTTTCTCATTGCTGAGACACAATACCCAACACCTGCCACTTAGAGGAGAAAAGGTTTATTTTGGCTCATAGTTTCAGTGGGTTCAGTACATGGCCAGCAGGCTCCAAGGTATAAACTGCATGGTGGAAGGGCCTGCTGGATGAAAGCCTCTCACATCATGATAGCTAGAAGCAGAGGGTGATGGCAGGAGCCAGGGATGAGAATACACCCATCCTAGTAACACCTGCAGTGACCTACCCATTCTGACCAGGCCCTACCTCTGAATAAGAGACACTGTGGGGGGCATTTTAGATCTAAATGATAAAAAAATTCAAGCCAATATTTTGTTTGGTCCTTGGGAATTGATACTTCAGAAGAGTTCATTATTTCAGTTATTGATGGACAGTATTCTAAGGACTCAGTGGTTGAGATTTTTTTTCAACTATGCATATTTCGAAAGCAGCACTGGTAATTGGCAGACATAAATACAATTAGTTCATGTTTGTTACTGTTGCCTTTGTTTTTTTGGTTTCAATAAGTCGGGCATCTACTGTGATCCGTGAAATACAGTACAAAAAGGTTTGGCCCGAAAAACTTTATAAGCTTCCTTGCTATTTGCATGTTTAAGAAATATTCTGCTCATAGAGAAAATCTCTTACTAAGTTTTGGTTACACCAAAAGCACTTTAAGCAGCAACTTTAATATGTGGAGCTAAAACTTTTTGAATACTGATGGTATATTGGTTTTGGAAGAACTTTAGTACTTACATTCCATTTGTGTCATATATTCTTGTTAAAGTAACAGAAAAGAAATGTTAGATAAATGTATTTTTTTTCAAGGAGTAGCCTTTCCAATACTATACTAAGAGTGGTGAAAACACACACTGTTGTCTCATTTCTGATTTTAGAGGAAGTGCTTTCAGTTTTTCTCCATGCAGTATGATATTGGCTATGTGTTTCTCATATGTAGCCTTTTTTATGTTATTATGATCCTTCCATACATAATTTATCCAGGGTTTTATCATGAGGAGATGCTGAATTTTGTCAGGCTTTTTCATCTTTTGAGATGAGCATGCGGTTTTTATCCTTAAACATACTTATTTTATTACATTTGTTGATTTGTGTATGTTGAACCAATCTTGTATCATTGGAATGAAAGCAACTTGATCATGGTCTGTGAACTTTTTAATGTGATCAATATTATTTGTAGTATATTGTTGAGGATTTTTGCACCTGTTCATGATGGATATTGTTCAGTTTCTTTTTTTGTTGTTGTGTCCTTATCCAACTTTGTTAGCAGGATGATACTGACTTTGTAGAATGAATTAGGAAGAGTTTCTTCCTGTTCTATTTTATGGAATATTTTGAGGAGCTTTGATATTAGTTCTTTAAAACCCTAGTAATACCAAATTCAGAAGCAAATCTGTCTGATCTTGGGCTTTTCTTTATTGAGAGACTTTATTACTGCTTCAATCTCATTGTTTATTATTGTTCTGTTTAGGTTTTTTAATATCCTTTTGATTCAATTTTACTAGGTTATATGTGTTTAGAAATTTGTTCATTTCTTTTGTACTTTCCAATTTATTAGAATATACTTTCAAAATAGTCCCTAATGAGCCCCTATGTTTCAGAGGTATCTGTTGTAATATCCCCATTTTTGCTTCTAATTTTATTTGGTTCTTCTCTTTCTTGGGTTAGTTTGGCTAAGGATATGTCAATTTTGTTTATCTTTTCAAAGAACCAGTTGTTCATTTCATTAGTCTTCTTTTTTTTTAATTTTTTTAAATTTTAAACCAAGAACATGTATTGGTACATTCTACATACAATGGTCACATTCATTACATTTATTCTGTACCTATACATGATGCATCTTGGTTCTCCCCCCTCTCCCCCACCCCTCCCCTCTGCTCCCTCCCTCCCTATTTACAGCAGGTTCATTCATCATTTTCCATATTTTCCCTTTCCCCTCTCTTTC
>PVJO010010458.1:0-64244 GCA_004026905.1 Hystrix cristata
AAGGAAGGAAGGAAGGAAGGAAGGAAGGAAGGAAGGAAGGAAGGAAGGTAGAAAGGAAGGAAGGGGTCAGGCCAGCCTAGGAATCCAACAATTTATCTTCAGTTCTCTAAGATCTTTCCAGTTAAGATTGGTTTATGTACAACACTTGTCTTTTCTCTTAAAATGAGTTCTTTCGAGTGTCCCCCCCCCATGCTGTAAAATCAATTAGCACATGGGCACACTCTTTTATACCTCAGAGAGATGGATCAGAAGTGGGTTCTGATGCCTTCTTATTAAAGTCCAGGATCACTGGAAAGCAGCATATCATCCTGAGACAAGCCAGATTCCAATATGATCATAATTTCTGAGATTGCATCTGTTCTAAATACACAGTTTTCTCTTGGTTAGAGACAAAGGACAATAACTCAATGAAAGCATCTAAAGGGAATGTTTTTATATCAAACCCCTTTTTATTTCCCCATCTCTCTCTCTTCCTGTGCACCTTAAAATGTTAGTTTCATTTATCTCAATCTTTAGAAATAATTTATCTGCCTTTCTATGCCTGTGTAAAGATTTTCCTATATGATTTTATTCCAAGTCAGTCTGTTTAATGTTTCTTGTTTCTTGGTACTTTTACTCGTTAAATAATTTTGATAGGAAGTAATTTAATTTTTCTTTATTTTAGTGCAAGTAGCTACCCCTAGGTAGAAAAAAAATAATGTCAAAATATTTTTAGACTTACTCTGCCAAATGAAAAGAGTAAACCAGTGATTTACAAAAATGAATTATATACTATATTATGTGTATACATCTAATAACATAAGAAAACTTGGAATTTGGCTAGTGAAAATAGTATATGGCCATGTTTTCAGTATTTCTTTTTTAAAGAGTCTTTTTTGAGGAGTTATATTTTCCAGGTACAGACAAAACCATGTTTAGATAAAAGCAAAATCTTGTTAATGACTAAATTTACATTTTGGAAATATTCCTTGATAATTAAAACATTTTTAAAGCCTTTAGTAATGCATTATGGGTGAGTCAGAAGCTTCTTGGCTTTCCCTTACTGAAATAAGAAGGCAGCTCTTTACTTTGCTCAGTAATTACTTTGACAAGTACCAAAATTTATCCATTGGAAAACATTCAGAATATGTAATTGCATCTGGCTTGGTGCTTTTGAATCAATAAAAGGTATTCTTCCATTCACTGAACCTAGGAAATTTCCACATGCTTGGGTAATGAAGCTTCAGAGATATTTAATTATCACTCTCCTACCTGGCCTAAAAGTGCTCATGAGTTTCGGCCAAGAGAAAGGAGACTCAAAAATTCAGCAATCACTGGACCATGATATTTTTCCAATGTGGAGATCACATAATTATGTATAAAAGATCCTCTGTATTCAGCCAATGAAGCTTCATTGAAAACCTTTACATGGGGATCGTATACTTTTTTCTACAAAGACAAATGAATGTTAGCAGTTTACTTATCCAGGTAACAATATACAGGTACAATCAAGAAGTGGAATCTCATCTATTTTTGCTGATACCCATAGAATAAAGTACAGAATTAAAGTATGGCACCTGGAAGAGAAGTCCCTGAAAGACAGTCTCAAATACTTTATAATATGAATGTCACTATTAGAGTTCGTATTTTCCACAGAAATTTAAATGACTGTTGAGGAAAGAATAAGACTGGCACAGTGTCCTTTGGCTCAAGAATGCATAAGGTATTTTTTTAGATTCTGCTTTAAATTAGGGAATTATTTGGGTCAGAGAAGAACATACATTCTTGTGTATTATATTTTTAAGGCAAATGATTAAAGGAACATTTCACTCAATGAAACAGAAAACTGATAGATTTGAAATATAATTTTTATTGTAAAAATATACATAAAATTTTATAGTCTTAAAAACTGCACTTTTCAATGTCTTTTAATGTCTGTTCTTATGATATAAACCAAATCTGAGTATTCCTTTCTAAGAATATTTTATGTTGGCTTTAGGAATTAGTGGCCTCATGGCATTTTAACATAGGCTATTTTATGTGACCCTCTGTGGTTACAGATTATTCTCCCCCACAAAATGTCTATATCATTGTGACAGTTAATCTTGACTGCTAACTTGACTAGATTAACAGATGTCCAGAAGGTTAATGACTCAATCTTCTGGGTGTGTCTGCGGGGGAATGTCCAGAGATGACTGACAGGCGAGCTGGCAATCTGAGAGGGGAAGCCCCAGCCCCATATTTCCTCTAGAGTCCCCTAACCAATACAATACTAATCTTCCCAACTTGTGACTATGTTACTTTATGTTCCAAAATAAACATTGTAACTTTACTAAGTTAAGGATCTAGAGATGGGAGATTGTCAGGAATCATCGCAGTTATCTTAATGCAATCAAAATCATCCTTATAAACCAAAGGCATGAAAAAGGACAAAAGACAGCGGGCAGTGGAAGGAGAGAGAGACAGAGAGAGGGCTGAAGATGGAGAAGTCAGGTGAAGGCACATACTCTTTCCTGATCCTCAGGAAGCCACACAACCGGTACTCTGATGGGAGTTTAAGGAGCCTGCTTTGGATACTCAAGTTCCTGAAAATAAAATTGGATTGTTTTAAGTGAAAAGAGGGTGCTAACATTGTGCAGCACCAACGGGAAACCAATATACCTATTGATAGTTTTTAGGTATGAAATCTTATATCTAATTAGTAGCAGCGACTAATCTCCCTAAGATCATGTAGTGAATAGAGCAGAGCTAATATCAATTGGTTTCATGACCTCGAATCCAGTACCTTTATTCCACAGTTACTTAATTTAATCATTTTGCAATATGTATTATGCAACCCTACATTAAATTCCTATTGCTGATATAACTACCACAAATTTAGTGGCTTAAAGCAATGTAAATTTATTCTCCTGCAGTTCTGGAGATCAGTTATCTAAAGAAATCTAACTGGCTAAAATTAAAATGTTGGGAGTTTTCTGTTTTTTCTGCAGGATCTGAGGGAGAATTTGTTTCCTAGATTTTTCTAGCTTCGGGAGACCACCTGCATTCCTTGGTTTGTTGTCCCATCCTCCACCCCATACCAAGATAAACACCTTCAAATATCTCTCTTTGACTAGAAATCTCTGATTTCTGTTTCCTTTGTTTCATGTTCTTTCCTGATATTAACACTCTCATTTCTCTCTCATAAGGACTCTTGAAATTACAAGGAGATAACTCAAGCTAGTCTCCTCATTTCAAGGCTATTGAGTTAATCATGTGCTCCAAGTCCCCGCCAATGTATGGTTACCTATCCAGAGCTTCTAAAGATTGAGAAGTGGACATTTTTGGAGGGCCATTATTCTATGTACCAAAGTCTCCTATATATTAATATTTTTTCTAATTTCTGATTGTAATTTAGTAATTTAAACTACCCAAATTTGATGAGATTTCACTGAGAAAATTTGAAGCTCAGCATGGTGGCACATGCCTGTAATCCCAGCACTTGGGAGACTGGTGCAAAATGATTGAAAGTTGGAAGTAAATCTGGGGTATACAGTAAGTTCAAGGACTACAAAGTGAGGCTCTGTCTCAAAAAGTAAAGAGACATTTTACATAGTTCAAGCAGAATCTGATTTGTGTCTTTATAAAATCACTTGATTTTTTGTGTATGTGTGTGTAAAATAGAATGGAAAAAGGAAGAAGAGTAAAATCGAAACAATCATCTTATTAAGAGACACTGGTGAGTACGTCTCTATATTTATTCTTCCTTTTCAGCTGTTTTTTGAACAACAGGAGAAGCAACAATGCCATTAAAAATTCAGGCCATGTTTTGATTAAGGTAGATATGATGAGATTTAAAAATTAGTTTGAGAAGTCCATTAGACATCCAAGCAGAGATTTCAAATTAACATTGGATATGGGTGTGTCTGATTCAGTGTAAGGAATAGAAATAAAAATTGAGGAATTCAGAAATCAGTGTGAGGATGTTATTTAAATAGGTGAACATAGTCCACTCACTTAAAGAGGGAGTGAAGACACCTAAGGGCTCATCCCTGAGTATTCCAAAATTAAGAGGTCCAAAAGAAAAGAGCACAGTGTGTGAAGTAAAGGAGATGGCAGTGTCCAGAGAGTAAAAGGAGGTGGGGCTGGAAGAGGGAAGGATAACCAAGGGTGTCAAATGCTGCTCATAGTTCAGCATTAAACAGCGAAATGTTTACCATTTCATATAGATTCTGTCTGAGTTATACCTGTAACATATGTCAGTTCGAATTTCAAAATATGCCCCAAACTGATCACTCTGCACCACTCCACTGTTCTCCGTCACATTCTGTTACTTTCCCCTTGAACTCCTTCATCAAATCGCCATCCCGACTTTCCCTTGAGGTGTGAGTAGAGTTTTTACTTCTTTATGACACTTAACAGCAAAATGGGATATTATTCTGCCTTTAAAAAGAGTGATCATGCGAAACCCAAATTATAAGTAAAGAGCAAAATAAAAGCTAGATAGTAGATAGTAGAGAGCCAGAACTTTCTCAAGTGGGAAGAGGACCAAGAGATAGAGAGAGGAGAAGGAAGAGGAGGGGAAGGGGGACAAAGAAAAAACAATGAAGATGTTGTAGACACATACCAACTCCACACAGGGAATGTAACCATTATGTACTTCAAACACACACTAATTTAAAAAATTAAAGAGAAACTTCACTGAGCTTATCAGTTTAAAAAAAAGAGTGAATTGCGTTACATGCTTAAACATGCATGAATCATAAAAAAAACTGCACTTGCAAGAGCCAGACACAGAGTGTCACATAATGTATAATTTTACTCACATACGTTGTCTAGAAGAGGAAATCCATTGAGACCCAAAGTAGTCCGTGATTGTTAAGGAGCCCTGAGACCAAGTGGCTCCCAGAGGCGTGACTTGTGGACTCTCTCTGGCCTCCGGCCCTTTCTCTCTCAAGCGCTTCTGCTTTCTGTTTCCTGGCTGCCATGAATTAAGCAGCTTTGCTCCACTGCTCCTTTCTGCCCCAGAGACAGCCAACCATAGCTGAAAGCTCAGAAACCACCCAAAGTCTACCCTCCTCCCTGGCGTTGTGTAGATCGAGTATTTAATCCTAGCAACAGGCATATGGCTTCATTTTAGGATGATGAAAATGTTCTAAATTTAAATAGTGGGAACCATTTTATCAATTAAATAAACTAAATGTAACTGGAAAACCACTGAAGTATATACTTTAAAAGGATAGATTTTATGGTAAGTAAATTATATATTAATAAAATGACAATAATGGCTCTATGTCATACTAATACATTTAAAGCATGAAAGACTCCAACAATCTGTAATAATCCTGAAAATCTCAGTATTATTTAGATATGAAGACAAATGTTAGCATTTAAGCATTATGTGAAAAAGATAAATATTTCCTCAAATTAAATTATCAGTTTTCTAAGAAAAATGGCCATTTTGGGGATTAAAGAGGACTGAGGTGTGGAGCCTGAGGCAAAACCCATTATGATGGGACATCAGGGTGAAAGCCCGGGGTCATTACAAGCAGCCTAAGGAATTTGTCATCTTTTGGCACAGGAAGGCATATTAACTAAAGGATTCAAGGGAAATCAGAAATAAAAAATTATAAACCAAAAGAATGGATGAGAACAGATTAGAAAACAGTTTCACTTCCATAAAATTTTCCCAGGCCTGACACTGTCCACGAATGTAATTCTCACGGAGCCATTCCACTTATACTTTCAAAAGAATGGCTTAAAAATATTTTCTTGCTATAAACTTCTTCGGGTATTACAAACATCTAACAGCACATTTAGTTATACTCTTTGTAGTTTTGTACCTTCTAACATTGTACGAAGTTCTGCAAATGGATCTTTAACCTTGGGTGTACTAAAATTGTGAAATAATTACACAGGTAGAAGACTGAGGTAAAGAAAATTCATCATAATGTCCAGTTCATGAAAAATTGTATGCTGTATACCTACCAGGCTTAGTTACTTATCAGGAGAAGCTTGATGTAAAAATTTCCTTGGGCTGTTAATTCATCATGAATTGCACGGAATCATATCATCCTCTGGTGTCTAATATGCCGTAGTGATATTGTATAGAATTACGTTCATACAGAGAAATACCTACTCAGAGAAGTGAACTTTTAGGTCATATCGTTATGATCATGAGAAGTGTGAAAGTTTTATTGCATCCATGGGCTCTCTTAATTAACATTCTGCAAGAAGTAGTCCTATGCCACTGCCTTTGGCGTAGGCATAAAGCTAGACCCCGGCAAGGGGAACTAATCATGCTTTTTTTTTTTTTTTTCTTTTTGTCCACCGTAAGATATTGTATTCGCACAGTCGTAGTCTGAAACACCAATTCAGTAGAACAATTAGTTAATTTACCTCAAAGGGGAAAGCTGAATATTGCAGGAGAGAGCATGTTGCTTGGGCTAAAATAAGCTCAATCCCAACGTTTGTTATATAAATGTAGTGTGGTACTCTAGGTCAAAGAAACCCCGACGCACAGAGTTTGCCCCTTCCTTCCTCTTTGCACGTGTCCTTCTTTCTTTTTTCACTCCTTCTTTCCTTCCTCCTTATCTTCCTCCCTTTGACTTGCTTGTAACCATTACCCTCTAAACGGTCCTCATTGCAGTACTATCTAGACTACTTTGTAGGGAGCGTCATGGCCACTATCTCACGATTCTCGAAAGGCGGCGAGGACTGTAACATGAGATTCAGCAGCCTCCGGGTCTGGGGTGGAGTCACTCACCAGAACTTGTGCAGTGACGGGCGTGCTCTGCGTCTGGGCTTTTCCTACTGCCGAACATTTGAAGTGACACACGCACAACTTATGGACCGAGTTTTTAATCTTACCTCGTTTTAATTAATTTATATTTAATCATTATCATATGGCTAATAACTACTATATGGACAGTATCATTTTAAAATTTTCTTATACGCTGAAATATCGAAGGGAATACTTAATATATAAGGTGTGATTGAAAAATGTGATGTTTAAGTAAAGAAAAACTTATTGTAAAAGATACGTTGGCGTTATTTATCCTTAAAGTCCTCCCCTTTGCTTTGAACTTACTTATTCCATTCTTCTTGCCACTTTCTGAAGCAGTTCTGAAAATCCTTTTTAATGACTGTCTTTAATAGTTCTGTAGTGGCTGCCTCGATGCCCTGAAATGATTCAAAACATTTACCTTTCCTTGTCATTTTGACTCTGGTGAAGAGCCAGAAGTCACACGATGCTAGATCTGGTGAATAAGGTCACACTGCAATGATTTTATGGTGTGAAGAAACACCATAATGATTTTATGAGCCCACATTTCCACAGGATGACACTTGCCAGCAGGATTCACTGTATTTCTTACCACACTTCCTAAAGACACTCACAAAAGAATTTCCAAACCTGCTTCAGAAAATGAAAAGAATGGTGGGATGGGTATTGCAAAGCCAGGGAGATTATTTTGCAGGATATTAATGACAAGGTATCTCTTGTAATAAATGTGTTCAATTTAAACAGTCATCATATTTTTTGAGCTCCCCGTGTATCTATATTTAATATGCTCTATGAACTCTCAGGACTTCATGAGTTGCTTTGAAAGAGCAGAGATGTAATTAGAATATAAAAGTGAATCCATACACAAGATAGCAGGTATAAATCATCAGACAGATGTAAAATAAATTTCATAAGCTCTGTATTTCATTCTTTCAGTTCTCTTTCGACTTGGTAGTTTGAAAAGCTCTTGTTTCAGGGAAATTTAGTTTATATTTGGTGCTGGGAGGCTCAACATTCTTGATCTTTTGAAGTTGAAAGTTCAAAACAGTTGTGGGGTAGCCTCAGAGAGATTCAGCATTGCTACGAAACAAGGCAGAATCCATATAGATCTAATTCCAAATTCAAGAGGACTTGTCATGGCCAGCCCTAGACTGGACGGGCTTGCTCACCTCAGGCTGGCCAAATCTCAATCCTTTGGATCCTATATTTGAGCTAAAATATTTCAAATAATCTTAGAATCTTGGCATATGCCAGGATTGAGAAAGCATAGGCCGAGTCAACAGAGTCCCCCTTGCCTGTTAATTTTTTGGAAGTGTGTATTTGTTTTATGCATGTTGAACACTAAGGAAGAGGATTGAGAGATTCTCTGTAAAAGGTGAAAACTAGTAGATGAGTATCTAAACTCCGTGTAGGCAAAACAGGTAAGTTAGCCGACTCCCAAATCCTAGACCAGCCTCCGTCTGTCCTGCATGTGACATTTCAACCTACCTCTGTCCTTTCTTCCCTCTCTCCTTTTTCCTTTTTTTCAAAACAGGACACATCATTTTATCAGTGACTGTCTTCTACTGTTTTATAGTAATCTCCCCTAAGCATTTTAGCTACATTCAGAAAATTTCCTCTCGACCTTTGCAATAAATACAAAGATTTCTTCTGAATCCATCTCCACACAGCACTCCAAACTGTGATTATTGATAAATAGAATCTGGCACCCAGAAGTACTGTGGAGATGTGCCCTGTCCCGCAACTCGCTCAGCAATGTCGTTCAGCTATGTAGAGACAATGTCCCACGACAGGCTGGTAACATAGTTGGTGTTTTTTAAAAACCCAATACTACATTCTATTCATTGTAAACCTTTATACTGACACTATCAGTCTGAAACCTGTGGGAGTAAAAATAAATAAACATTTTTCTGAAGACCATTTTAGTGTCAGGCATCATGTCAAAAGCTTTAGATATGTTGTATATTTAATCTTATCAACAAACAGGTTAATATTATTAAGCAATTTTGGAAAGCAACTCATTAATGCCAGATTTAGAATAAAAGCCCTTGTTAATTAGCGCCCCCAGCCCCATGAGATTTTCATTTCCAAAATCAAAAGGAAGATTTTTCTCTAAGTGAAAATTAAAAATAGAAGGCTTAATAAATACAGTAAATATAGTGTATTTACTTAAATATTTTTAAATTAACTAAAACAATTTCAACTACTGAGAACAAAAAAAATTGTTATAACATTTTATTATTACAATATTTACCTAGTTTTCTAAAAATTGATTAAAAAAGAATGAAAACAAAAGGTACGCAAATTTTATGCCAAGCTTTAAATTGCCATTATAAGATTTAAGTCTATTATTTCTTTTGAAAATGATCATGCATAACATTTAACATATTCCTATGATTGCTATAAATTGAATAGAACTTATCATTGTAATTAACTTTTGTTATATGTGTATCTGGAGCCTAGTAGGCTCCAGAATGCAGAAACCACATATTAAATATCTTACATTCCTTAAGATACATATATATTTATACATTATAGTAACTCAATAGTGTAACGGGATTAGAGTTTAATACATATATGTGTGTGTGTGTGTGTGTGTGTGTGTGTGTGTGTGTGTGTTTGGTGAGCATCAAGTAATTGTTTAAAACTGGTTGTAATTCAAATTTAAATGATCAATCCACATATTTATTGAGCTGTGGGAAATATTTGTAACTTACTATCAAGAGATCCATAAATTTTAGAAAATGAATACAATCATTTTGGACTTTCATTAGTATGAAACTCTTGATATGGCATCAACATTTTACAGAAAGAAAGCACAGGAGAATATAAAATCTCTTTTATAAAAAGATAGAGAGAACTGTATATGTTTTCATTTAAAAAAAAAAGATCACATATGAGATAATCAAGTTATACCACACTCAAACTGAACTACTTGGTTTTACTGTCTTCTCGCACTTTGGGAAATTCAAATCCAAGCACTTAAGAGAAGAATCCAAAAGAGTAAATTAGGATATATTAATGTGCTTATTTTTAAACATGTAATACATGCCTATTAACTGTATATCAATATATTTATGTATATACTTGTATATTATATATGCACGTATCTCACTCTCTTTAGGGATTAAAATATGTTTTAGAAATCATCTTCTATGTATTTTTTTCTGCAAAAAATAAAGCACTTTAATAAATAGGCTGGAACATCTCAGTGATATATCGGCCTGGTGACCACCGAGAACAGTCTGAAGGATGATAGATGGTTTGTTCTGTTGAATGTGTTCAGTCTTTTAATAGTGACAGGTTAAGTCATGCAATGAAATCAGTATTAGGCTAAATAAAAATAATTACATTATAATTTGAAGATTTATTTTTTCCTTCGGTATTGAGGATTAAACCCAGGACCTTCGTGCTGGTCTATAGCTCCAGCCATTTACTCATTTACAGAGTTTCTCTAAGTCGCTGTTATGGTTTAGGTCTAGCATGTCCCCAAAGTTATCATGGGCTTTTGGAAGGTAATTGGATGATGGGCTATTATACTCATCAGTGAAGCCTGGCTAGAGACTGGGCGTTGACCTGGAGGGTAGATTTTTCTCCAGACTCCTTCCTTCTCTCTCAGCTTCCTGGCCACCATGATGTGAGCGAGTCTCCTCCACCAGACCTTCCGTCGTGAAGTTGTGTCCTTGGAGCTGCCAACTATGGACTAAAGCCTCTAGAAACAGTGAGCCAAGAAAAAGTCTCTCCTTTAAGTTGTGGGTCTTGGATGTTTATTCACAGAGACAAAAAAATAGTAAGATAGTCACTAAATTGCCCAAGCTGGGCTCAAATTTGGAATCCTCCTGCCTCAGCTTCCCAGTTATAGGAATGTGCCATCATGCCCTGCAAAAGAAAAAAAATTTTGTCTATTAACTGCACAAATGATAAACATTTTACTCTTTAAGGGCGAATATACCCATTACTAACTGCTATAATAGAAATCATCACAAAAATATAGTAATTTAAAACAATGAGCATCTCTAACTGGGTGTGGTGCTGCAAGGCTATAATTCCAGCACTCTGGAAAGCTGAAACAGGAGAATCACAAGTTCAAATCCACTCTGGGCAACTTAGCAACTTAGCAAGAGTTGGTTTTGCCTTAAAACAAAAAATGAAAAGGGGCTAGAAATATAGCTCAGTGAGAGGCCCTGGGTTCAATCCCCAGTAACAGAAATAATAATTAATTATAAAAAATAAAAAAAGGACTGGAGATGTAGCCAGGGTTCAGTCCTCAGTTTGGCAATGCATGGGTACATATTTATACACATTTATAATTGTTTTTAAAGACAATCATTTAAGGGGGTTGGGGATTTAGCTCAGTGTTAGAGTGCTTGCCTAGAAAGTACAAGGCCCTGAGTTCAATCCTCCGCACCAAAAGAGAAAAGAATTGGCAATCTCTACATTCTATGGATCAAGAATTCAGTACTGACTCAGCCGGTGGTTTTAACTCAAGGTCTAAAATGAGGCTGCAGCTATGTATTGACTGAGGTTGCAATGATGAGAATATTGAAAAGGGGCTGGAGGATCTATTTCCAGTGGGGTTGATTGGGGGGCCAAGTTCGTACTGGCTACTGGCCGAGAACTCCAGTCCCCCTTCACATGGCTCTCATAGGGCGACTTGAGCATTCTGATGGCCTGGTGAGTGGCTGCACTGAGAACTAGTGCTCCGAGGGACCAAGTCGGAAATTATCATTTCTTTTGGCAGCTAACTCTGAATTCAGGCATCCTTGCTTCCATTTCATTCCATTGGTCACTCAAGGAAAGTCCTGTCTGAATGCAGAGGTCAAGAATTGCCGGGCGTGGTGGCGCATGCCTGTAATGCCAGCACTAGGAAAGCTGAGGGAGGAGGATCGCTGTGAGCTGAAGTCCAGCCTGAGCTACACGGCAAGAGCCTGTCTCTAAATAAATGCATAAATAAATAGAATGCCAGGAGGAGGATCATAGTGACCATGGTGAAGGCTGCGCCCTACAAGAGGCGGTCCTCTACTTGAATTTTTATGGCAATCCCTTAAAATGCGTTATTCATATTCCTGCCATAGAAAATGACATGCTTCCCACAGAAGTAACCTTTTTTCTTTTCATAAGGTCAAGACCATGAGGAACAGCAGGGCAGTATAGTACGACACAACAGTGAAGATTTCAGAGATAATTTGAGTCCGGAGGGATCAGTAGTGGAACTCTCATGAGAGACCTGCCCTTTAATTGACACAGCTTTGCTCTATCACCTTAATATCCCAAAGGTGCCTAAGCGAGTCCTTTTTCTATATACTCCCAGATGATATTTCTCTTTTGACTAATTCCTTTTCTTTTCCTCAATGGTGATTTCTGCTGTGTAGCATCACTTTACAGGCCTAGCGATTCCATATCTTGTCGCTTGGGTTGTTCCTATTTGCTGTACCGTCCACAGTTGTCTCTCTACTTTCGCTTCTCTTTTCCTGCCCTTTAGACCAGGAGTGGGCTGGTGTTAAAATTTCCCAATTTTGATCACCGCAAGACTTTAACTGTCCAATCAAATGCTAACTTGTGGCATCTCTCAGGCTTCATATTTTTTATGTGCATAAAATAATTTAAAATTAGGATTATACTGTATGACTATTATGTTAAAGAAGCTTAACATTCAAAGTACAGTAACAGCTTCAATCTCCCCCCTCCTTTCCCTCTCCCACTATCAACGCAAACCAACTACCATCCTGAGATGAGTTCTGACAGCGACATGCTAAAAAGTATTCCCCACCAACTATAGTGTCTCTTCTACAATAGCCGTGGACTTCAGTTAAAGTAAATTAAATAGCTCCACATGGTTCTGGGTGAGAATTTTACAATCAGAAAGAAGGAAAGAGTTTAACAACAGAAAAGAATCTTTTTACCTGACTCCATATTTTTCCTATTTCCCTAAAATGGACTTTTCCCTCCTTCCCATCTTGCCAGCAGATGTTTTCCCCTGGGGTCATGGCAACAAGAATAAGGAACAGGAAATGTCTGCCTCATTTGTACTCCCTTAAGCTGATGCCAGGCTTCTCTCGGTCACACTTCCCTTAGAGCCGATCTTCCCTGCCCTGGTACTTTGGTGGGTTCATAGGCTGTCTTGCTTTGCTTGTATGATGGATATAACAGTTTTCAAAGATGTGTGCATCCTAATCCCCAGAACCCGAGATTGTGTTACCCTCCCTGGCAAAAGGGGCCTTGCATGTTGGGTTAAGTTAAAAATCCTGAAAGAGGAAAGTCATCCCACATTATCCCACCAGTGTCATCACTATGATCCCTAAAAGTAGACAGAACAGTCCCAGCAAGAGAAGGCGATGTGATAATGAAGGAGGGAGGGAGGGGGAGCGAGAGAGAGACAGTTGAAGAAGCTACACTACTGGCTGTAAGAACGGAGAAAGGAGCCAGGGCCAAGGAATGGGAGCCTTAAAAGGCAGAGGAAGAGTTTATTCCCTGGAAGCCTCCAAAGGGAACACAGCTGGACCACACCTTGATTTTGGACTTTTGGCCTCCTGAATGCCAAAAGAATAAACGTATGTTCCTTTAAGCCACTAAACTTGTGTTAATTTGTTGCAGCAGTAATAGGAAAGCAGAATGACTGAGAACCTCTGAACCACAATTGCTCCAACACAGATGCCTGCATCTTCCCCAGCATGTTGCTCACCATCCTGGCCGGGCTCTCCAGCAGCCCTCAGTACCCCGCTGGGATCTTTCTGCCAGAGCCTCCTCGGCTCTCTAGGTGGCCCTCTTGAATAGGGATTAGGACAGTCCTAAAGTTCTCTAGTATCACCTCTACTTGAAACACAAAGCCCCGGGCCGCTGGGGATGAGGTGAGTAGCTTTTGAACTGTGATATTCTACTCTGTCAGTCCAGCCAGATCCAGTTACTTTCATGAACTCCCCCCACCCCGGTGTGAGTCTTGCATTAGTCCACACTATCTCCCATGCTCTGGGGATGGCCATCGAACAACTTTTCCAGAGCTAAGGTACCAGCTTCCTCCACAAGAAATTGTAACTTTCCTCTCATCCGGGACTCAAGAGAAAAAGATCACAAAACATGTTTTTAGCATATGTGATACTGTACTTACTGCGGAATACTAAAGCCACTGCCAGCTATTTTTCTTCATGATATAATGGAAATTGAGGTGTGAAAAATCCTGTTAGAATGATGAAGTCATCAGTCTAAGATAAGGCTATTAAAAAAAGAAAGCAAGATAACTCCCAAAATGAAAAATACATGAACAGACAAATCTCCCCAAGTTAAAAAGGGTCCTTGATCTCTATTATTATACTATTATTCTTTCTTGATATGCAGTTTTTAAACACATCAATGATCTATTTTTCCAAACCACATTATATGACCGATAGCGAGCTAAAGAGAACAGTCCTGGCCATCGGAGATAAATAAAAGGACAGCGCTGGAGAGTAACAGCTGACAGGTGAGCTGCAGAAGGGATGGTATTTTAAAAAAGTAAAAAAAAAAACAACACAAAATTAATCAGAGCTACTGTGCAAGTTAGCAACACAGAATCGGCAGCCAGGCTCACAATGATGTCACAACAACAACATGAGGTCGTGTCCAAGGGGAAAAAAAAAATGCCATAGCTTGACTTTACAAAAATAAGATGGTATATAACTGATTATAGGGAAAAAAAAGAATAAGCAATGCCTAAAACAAAACAATGCGTGGAGTCATAATTTACACAATTGTTTTCTGCTGAATTAACTCGTTTTCTATCCATGTGAAATGCAGCAGTTGTTACCAAGAGAAATTAATTTAACAATGATTGGGTAATTTATGTTACAGAGAGAGTTATAGTCAACTATACATAGATTATTTCATTTGGTCCTTTTCATGACCCTGTTGAAAGAACTGGGACTTCAGACATCTGAGGAACTTGCCAGATCTCACAGTCAGTAAGTGCTAGAGAATGAACTCAAGACTAGTAAGGTTGACTTTAAATCCCACCACCACAATACCTAGAGGTAGCATGCAAGATGTGTTATTACACATATTTTTAAAGAGGAAGATCCTGGAGCATGAACTTAGTACTTAAGACATTAAGTAATCTGTGCTGTGTTGCAGGACCAGAATCCAAGGTGACAATAGAGACCACCTTATTTTTATTTCCCTTTTTCTCTCTATATATTCATCTCTTTGACCTTTATGGGAAATGCCCCGCTTCTTAGTCATTTATGTACATGAAATCCTTTAATATAATTGCACGGGGATAATATATTAGTCAACACGCATATGTCTCTTCTTCCGGGCATGTGCCACTGAGGCCCACCTTTTTTATCTTTTTGTAAGTGAAAAGGAATTATCCAAGACCACGTACAAAAAATATAACATAGTTAATGTGTATAAGTAACAGACTTCCATTTTAAAAATATTTTTGTTAGACTGTTAATAAAAAAGAGAGTGAAAGAAAAAGGTAGACGGCACGTTAGACACAAATTACTTGAGGTTAGGAGGTAGGTCAACACTTCCCAAGAGGACTCATTGGCAGAGGACCGGGGAGGACAGAGTCAGATCTGCGGCTTTGTTAACAACAGTCATATCAAGAGCATTTGTTCTCGAGAGTAGTAGTCAAGCTATGAAACAATAATAATGAAATAATTTTAAATAGTCGATCACCATGTATCAATCTCCTCATCCCTTAGAAACTAGGTAAATATCTCAGAGGCTGAGGAGTCCATGTGGAGCAAGAGGAAGAAGAGGAAGCAGCATGACCAAGTGGGGAGGGGGCTCTGGACTTTGAGTGTCCCACATGGACAGGCAGAGGGGACAGGAATAAAATGTGCCCAGCATATCATCCGGCTACCTGCGAAAAGCTCTGTCAGCACTGTGCTGTCCAGCCTTCTATTTGGTGGGGTGGGAAGGAGCTGGGGATCAAACTCAGGGGCTCCTGCTTGCTAGGCAAGTGCTCTACCACTTGAGCTAAATCCCCAAACCCCGTCCAGCCTTCAGTACCACAGAGCTTTTACAGTTGCTGACTTCAACCTGAGAACAGCCAGAACTTCTTTTGCTGACCAGTAGAAGTGATGCCAATGTTAGGAGATTACTTAGGTCCAACTCAACTGCTACTCCTTGTACCCAAACCCATCTTGCCATCTCAAACTGCAAACCCTTGTTCAAGACAGAGAATATGCCCGGAAGCCTGTGGAATAGGTGGCAGTGGGGAGCAGATATCCCACCACACCCGCAGCAAGTACACTAAGGGTGCCCTACTGATGTGAGACTGGATGAACTCAACCCAAGCTTTTCTCCCAAAGCCCACAAGCAAACAAACAAAAAAAAATGCACTAACTTGGCTTCTTTGGAATTTTTAAATGTGTACTCTTCACACTAGATTATTATATTTTAAGCATAAAGATGATAGCTTTTCTTTTTGCATTAGTCTCATGTTATTTGTAATAAAATGTAGAAGCAATTAAGAGCTCACGGGATGTTTGTCTCCTGGCAGGATGACTGGAGAATATTGGAAACTGTACAAAATGTGCTGACTGCTAAGTTCTCCCCACTCTCTCTCTGTGACCACAACACTAAAAGGAATTGGAAATCTGTAACACTTAACAGAAATCCATATGAAGGCCACTTAGACTGAGGTGCTATTACTTGGAAGTAAGAATTATCTGCTGGGTCTGTAACTCCCACAGCAATAGGCACTCTGACCACACAGAATCCTCAGTCCTCACACCAGGTGGTCATTTCTGAGGATCATCTTCAGTGGAAAGTGAGTATCTGTTCCTTGGATGTCCTTGTCATTCGGTGTTACACCTAGATACTCTGTTCTTTTTCTTTTTAATGAATGAGGAAAGAAATTTTAAAAATTATTGTTGCAAAGGTTTCTATCTCAGGGTCTTTGTTTTATTGTTTTGTAGTCTTGTTGCTTAATGTTTAGGAAGCAATCAGGATTATGTTTGTACAGAGACTTGTCAAAAATGACAGCAGACCAAGACACAGAGAATGTAAATGGTCACACCAGCTGATTTTGTGCAGTTTCTGAGTTTTAGTTTTGCTCACTTTTAAAATACCCTGCTCATTAAATTCTAAGTCAGGTTCATTCTTTCTGTTCGTTCTTGTCCAGAACTAAAGAGGAAGGAATCCATTTCCAAGGTCTCAGAAGACTGATTGCACAAAGGATCAAGTTAAGGGTTCATATTCCTGACTTTCAAAGCTTCCTGGAAACATTCATAATGAGCCCAGGAGCTGGCTAAAAGGCAAACCATCTCAGACAAAAGTTCCAGTTCTTAGATAGGATGAGAATAGTCCAGAGTCACCTTTCTGGCAGTTTTCCAACTCTCCTAAAAGCAGTTAAACGTGGGATAAAACCTTTGTTAACATTTTCTACCCCATTGCAGAGCTATCTTTTGTGTGTGTATGATTTGAATAAAAAACTTTGGGCAAATCTTGAGCATCTGAGAAACCAGCTTGAAGGGTGTATGTCCCTCCTCCTATTTTTAAATATAGGCTTACCCAGATTTGAAAAAAAAAAAAAAAGTGCTACAACACTGACTGATGTAGTTGTAGATATAGCATCCTCTTTTACCTCCCAAATTACTTTCAAATAAAATGTTTAAGGGACGTTGTAAGAAAAGTTCATGGTTTCATAGCAATCATCAAGTTAGTTGAACTAAGCACGACATTTGTTGTTTGTTTAAATTTAAAAGCAGAGAATATTGATGTAAAAAGAGATGCAGTAAAGGCTCACAAAGAGCCATAAAAAATCCTGTATAGAAACAGATGGATCATTGTTTCAGTGATTGTATCTCAAGTTAACATTTTGTGTAGTTGCTAGATCTCTTGGCTAACTTTAACCCTTCAGATTTATAGTATTTCATCCTTGTTACTTTTCTGATAGCTTGGTCCAGAGACCGGATAGCTTCCCTGCTCTGGTTGGAAGGTGCCCTGGAAAGCTCTGGAGCCCATGACATCATCACACTCCTGGCAGTGCTGTGACTTAAACTTCAATTTATAAATGAGGCCACTGAGTCACCAAAAGGTCAAATGACCTACGTATTCATTCTTCATCCAGTGTCTTAGCCAAGTTTCAGGTTTACCCTAGAAGATGATATTATCACACTTAGATATTTACTCAAGCCCAGATCTCTGAAACTAAATAAAAATGATCCATAATTCATAAACTGTTATGGAATTCACTAGTGTTACTGATAGAATCTTTCAAAGACTTCAGAAATTACTTTTACTAAGGAAATGCAAGTTTATATGGACATAGGAAGTTTATCTAATGTGTTCCTTATTATCCCAGAATGAGATATTATAAAAAGGAGGCTTTAAATTCCCAGATTTTGCTTTCATTCCAATTATTCCAATAACATATTTTTCTTTAAAGAAAATCTTTACCTTCTTAAGCAGATGGAATTAATATAACTCAATTTTATCTTGATAACTTGAGGTCTTTATTATGAGACTCAACAGTGATTCTGTAAGGAGAAATAAAAATGGGCTAAATTTTTAAGTTAAGAATAATCAATTTTTTAAAAATATCTAAGTTTGTTTTTTATAGAATTGTTTTAGTAGCATTTCTCCCCAAACACAAAAGAGCAGACATAAAACACTCTTAGAATTCTAAATGTTATGAGTGAATGAATCAGTGTATAAAAAAGAATAATCAATATTTATTCTAAAATTATTTCATTAATATTTAAGGAAAATGTGGCTCCCAGTATATTATCGAAGTTAAAGATAGGAGAATTCAAAATATGATTATCTCTTCTAAATCATTAAGGGAAAAGCCTTATATAACATAAAAAAGAGGAAAATAAACAACAGGGAAGCATAGAATTCAACTAAAAATTAAAAAAATGTATTATGTGTTTGTGAAACAAATATGAATTGTTTATTTTCTTTCTCTACATATAATGTACAAAATAAATGTGCATTAATTCTGTGTACATGCTGTAATAATGTATGTTAATTCTGTGACTCTGGGATCAGGTCCAGGCTCCTGAATTCAGAGAATATTTCAAATGTGTTGCTCTATTATAATGCATAAAAATAAACATCGCAATTTAAGTGTCCAGGAAATATTTTTTAAAGCCAATTTACTAAGCTATGACAGAACCATTTTACCACTGCTTGCTACAGGAAGCTAATGTCTCCTGCACAAATTCAATCAATGTTTTAAAATTTAATCAATTCAGACAACTAATTGTAAATAATCCAGAACTAATTAAGAGAAACTGTGTTCGACTTGCTTCTCTTCTGGAATCATTTCTCTTCCTGTGTCAATAAACCATCGCCTCTTCAAGGAGAGAAGAGGTCCACTGGAGTAAAGCTGACACCATACTGGTAGTCTATCATTGGTCTTTATTGCAAGTTTAAGCATTCGGCAATAGCATGAGCTAAGTCAGCTTTCGTGAGAGAAGTCCACATTATTGAGTCCGTCCATGTCCTTCAGTCTGATGCCCGTGGCCAGTTTGTACACAGACCCACTACCCAGACTGAAGACAGAGACTGATCAGCATGGGGAGCATATGATTTTGCCTCCCCGAAAACAGATGTTGCTTGGTAAGCACACAAGTGATAAAAATACCTTCACGCTCTGTGTTCATTCCAAGAAGTCTATCTGTTTCATTTTTAGACCCCTTGCCACCATGTCCCTGTCCTGTATGGTTCAAATCTCTGGTAACACAGCTCCTAACATGGAACAATTGTCCATGAATCAGTGCAGTTTCTAAGTGTCTCTCAATTGAGCCGAAGTAAAAAGTCAAATGTGCTGCCTTGAAGTTCTACTCATTTGGGGAATTTCCCATCACCACTTTCGTTCAAGGACAAACTAAGTAAGGCTGAAATTCTGCAGCCATCCACCTACAGTCAGTGCCAGAAAATCGTAAAATCCTCTGAAAACCAAGTTTGAGGTCTTTGCTTTCCAGTTAACTGGGCATAAAGAAGTGCCATGAAAAATAGGTGAACGTTAGGCGAAAAGATTATGCAGAAATTATTGTCCAAGGAATCCGGATGGTCTGTTCATCCATCTTACCTGCAATTTGTTATGTATCATTTCAGTGTAATAAATTGCTGTATTGAGTGCTCGACCTCATGGCTTCTGGGGTCAGATAACACTTTGTTTCTAGTAGCTCAAATCCTTCTATCACTAGATGTTTCCCACCTAGGTATTCATTCCCTCTGAGTGCTTTCTAGCAAATCATGAACTGTTGCTCAGAAAGGAAGCGGGTATCTTCAGAAGAACGTGTGGCTTTACTCTGACATCCTACATTGGGAACCTACCACTAAGTGTTATAACAAACTTCGGAATAACATCTGCATTTATTGGCAAAACCCTGTGCATTGTTAAACGTAGCTCACACAAGAGTAAGAAAGCAGCTGGGCATGGTGGCACATGCCTGCAATAACAGAATTCTGGCAGGCTGAAGCAGGAAGATTGCAAATTCAATCCCAGCGCGGGCAATTCAGTGACTTAACAAGATTGTGTCTCTTTCCCAGCTCTGCCCCCCAAAACATCTGAGGATAAAGCTCAGTGTAAAGGCCTTGGCTTCAATCTCCAATGAAGAAGAAGGAGAAGGAGAAGGATGAAGGAGAAGAGGAAGAGAAAGAGGAAGGGAAAAGAAAACCACTGATGCTGATTGATGCAGAACTTTCTCTGACCCTGTTTCTTATTCAAATCTGGCAGTCGCATGTATTATTCAGTACACAGGTCATGCTAACATGCAGAAATATTTTAAAGGGTTTTTCAACAAAAAGACTCATGAACATTGTGTTTCTTCATATTGATAGGTGAGCAAAGTAAAACAACTTGTCTTTTCCACTGAAGGGGATATTGTAGTATTATTCAGAGTCCTATACTGGAAAAACTCCACTGAAAATAAATCCCTGAACTTTCCTACTGTATATTTCTGACTTCCTTAAATGGCATTTAAAAGATCCAAATTTCAAAAATGTACTGAGCAAGTGATATCTATCCTACTGTCAAATGATCAAGGTATCTATATTATAGCAGAGACCAGGGCAATTAACATAGTCCCAAGGCTAAACTGTGAAGATGATGTTGACCTTACTAGGTAAAAGCGATCTAGTTTATGTCCTATAGCCCGTGCCATTTCAGATGGGAGAGAAATCTTAATGTCAGTTCTGTGCTTAGTACTTTCTAGGGTCGTGGACTGACTTACTTCAGGAACAATACCACATCTGGAACAGCAGCTTCTTCTGAAGTCAGTCCATGACTAACATCACAATAATCTAAGTTCTATCCATTTTTGGTAAAGGCAGAGCCAAGATAATTGGGTGTCTTAGTAACTTTTCTTGTTGCTGAGACAAAATACCCAATACCTAAAGTTAAAGGAGGAAAGATTTATTTAGCTCACAGTTTATAGAGGTTTCAGTCCATAATCAGCTGGCTCCAAGGTGAGGTGTCATGGCAGCATGGCAGACAGGCAGAAGCAGCAAGGCAAGCAAGGGGTCTTAGCAGCTTCTTTCTGCCCCTTATATCTTATCCAGGCTGCCAGGATCAGGGCGGTGCCAAAGGTATCAGTGAATGGATTTAGTAGTCACATGCCCTTAATCCCAGCATCACACTCTGGATTCAGCCACCTCTGAGAAAGCCCCACCTGTGACCTCATGAGGCTTTGGGGAGACATCTAAGCACAAACCATAACGCTATTTTCCAAAGACTTTGAGGAGTCTAATCCATCCACACTTTCCAGATTCCACATTGCCCTCTTAAATTCATTTTAACACTTAGCAGGTATGAAGTTGCATTTCATTCCGGTTTTGATGTGCATTAACTTAATGATGTCAAGACTTGTTTCATGTGCTAACTGACCATTTATATATTTCATTGTAGAAATATCTATTAAAATCCTGGTTGGTCTATTGTATTGTTTGCATCCTCTGTATGCAACTATATACTCTTTACAACAAACTCATTTAGATATGCAGTCACAAATGAATTGAACATGGGAGGGCAGAAAAAGATATTCTATGAAAATAGAAATCAGGAGAGAGCATAGATGTCTAAGCTAACATCAGACAAAATAATATTTAAGTTAAAAAGTTATAATATGCAAGGAAGAACACCACACATTGAAAAAAGATTCTATATCGTAAGAATTGTAAAACAGTTGTAAATCTTTACACATCCTATGTCAGACCATCTAAAAACAAGAAGCAAAAACTAACAAATTGCAAGGAGAAATGATGATTTTACAGTAAAATTTAGAAACATCAGTACTTGACTCTCAATAATGTATAGAACAGCCAGACAGAAAATAAAAACGCAGAGAATTTAAGTTCCACAACAAACCAACAAGATCTAATAGACACACAGAACACTTTTCTCAACAACATACCCACACTTTTCAATGGTAGCAGCCACACTTTCTCAAGTGCACACGTAATGTTTTTCAGTAAAGAACATTTCTTATGTCTCAAAAGATCTAAGAAGATAACCCCTTTCTCTAACCACAACAAAATGAAGCTATAAATGGAAAACAATGTAACACTGGAATATTCACAAATTTGTGGAAATTAAATATCACATTTTCAAAAAACCAGTCAATCAGAAATCAAATAACAAAGAACATCAGGAAATACTTAGAGGCAAATAAAAATGAAAAAAAAAAAAGCCAAAATTGAGAGGACATACCCTAACATTGCTAATGGGGAAATTTATAGCAACAACTAATTTAATGTTCATGGTAAAATGCAAACACGGTCTCAAATGAGGTAGCTAACAATGATGTAAGGCACTAGAAAAAGAAAGAACAAATTACAAATCTTAAAGGAAATAATAAAAATTAGGGCAGAAATAAATGAAGTAAGAAAAAATCGATAAAACCAAAAGTCGATTTTTTGATAAGATCAACAAAACTGACAAACTTTCAGTTAATTGAAGAAAGACAGTAAGATTCAAATCAGTAAAATAAAAACAGAAAATGAGGACATTACTCCTAATTCTACAGAAATGAAAAAGAATTATAAGAGAGTACTATGGATAAATTATACAGCAACAAATTAGAAAACCAAGATGAAATGAAATGTAACAAATCTAAGAAACATAAGACCTTCCTAGCCCAAGTCACACAGAAGTAGAAAAACTAAACTGTGCAGCTAATTTTATCTGTTGATCCTGTACTCTGCATCTTTGCTGAAATTGTCTTTTAATTCTAAATAGCTTTTACTAGCACAAATGAATCATTATTTTTAACATTATATTCTGGTTCAGTCCATTATCAACCCATTTTAATAGTAAAGAACCAATAGTGTACTTAAAATAATTTTTGTGGCATAGTCAGACATATATTACCTCTGATTGCTAGGACTAGATTCTGAGAGGTTAAATCATGCACTTAAGCCCTCATATATAATAGGTAGTCTGTCCAACACAACAACCTGGACGTGCGAGTCTTTTTGCTAACATCCTTTCAGTTGTCCCTCCACATGTACCAGGCCCCGAAGTAAAGTTGTGAATAAAGCATGGGCCTGGGACTTGGTGGGGTTCAGAAAATTTTACTGC
Organism: Hystrix cristata; assembly: GCA_004026905.1. Taxonomy (NCBI): domain Eukaryota; kingdom Metazoa; phylum Chordata; class Mammalia; order Rodentia; family Hystricidae; genus Hystrix; species Hystrix cristata. The sequence continues at coordinate 23,259 of PVJO010010458.1, forward strand.
TGTTTCTGTCTTCCTATACCCCAGAAGTAACATGGCAGAATTTCTCTACCAATTATTTAATACAATGAGAGTAATGAAGAGATCATAAAAAGACACTGGAATTAGGTTCCCAAATCTTCATTTCCTTGGATGCTATTGAAATTTGAGTCAGTTGAATCTCGTTCACACTAATGCATTGTTTTTATTTGAAGCCTCTAATAAATTGATTTCACGCTTGGAGAGAAGGTGATATAGTTTATAAACTTATGGATGTATATTATATAAAGATTCTGTTTCCAACTGTTTTGTAAAACTCATGGTCATTTTCTTGACTGAACACTTGTTGTACCAATCACTCATCAGTGCTTGTCAGAAAGGATGAGCTACCACTTATTACATCTATGAATTGTTGGATACTAACTTTCTTATCAGAGTTTCATTTACAGTCAATATTTTCGTTGTCTTTTTCAACATTATCCTAATCAACAGAGTTCTTAGTCTTACTTAAACTAGGCAATTTTTACCTTTGCTGCAAAATTATAACTATGATTCCGACTTCAACATTTGCTAACAACTATTCCCTCTTTATGAATATTAGATTCATGGTTAATACTAAATTAGTTCAGCCTGAGGCATAAATGGACTACATTTACTCCTTTTGTCCGTTGTGCTAATTACTACCAATCTCTATAGACCAGTTGAGCATTTAAAGAGCAATGGTAATCAGGCTAAACATCACACACACACACACACACACACACAGACTCACTCTATCAATTGAATTTTTGTTTCATAATGTTACAACATTACTGAATGAAAATGAATGTAATGAAAACTAAATATTTGAAATTTTATATATTCAAAAATTTAGAACTCCAAGTTTTAAATGTATACTGCATTGCCTTAGGATACATATATAATTATATTCCTAGATGAAGTCTGACATTTTCTGTTCCAATAATAAGCCTATTAATGAAGCTCAAGGTAACTGGAAATAATATGAAGTATTTGAGAATCTAATTCTCAAATTTCATTCATTCTCATGTTGGCATCTCCATTTTCTATTTAACCCTGTACAAATTGGCATCATTTTTGTAGCTGAAGTTTTCCGTATATAAAACTGAAGAAATAATTGCCATTTATAGATGTTTTAGATGAAAATGTATCATGAGAGTTAATGAGATTATCAGTCAGTTGACCTCCAGGCCAGTGTCACTGCATGGATAGCATTATTGGACTCCAGAGGAAAGAGGATAGGAGGCTTCGTGGTGAGAGAAGAAACCCGGATGAAATGGGCATGAGATTGGACATGAAATGAGGGAAAGGTATCAACTTTTAGAATACCTAATGTTAGTGTTTGTTTCTAGATGTCCCCCCTAAGCCTCAGGCTATCATAGGTGGGGCTTTTCAGAGGTGGCTGGATCTAGAGTGTGTGATTACTAAATGAGTCCACAGATTGGTTTGACAGAGTTCTGCTGGATCAAGGACGTGATACTAGGATTAAGGATGTTGAGATTAAGGGTGGGAGTGCTATGCACCCTAAGGGCAGGCAGCCTGGATAAAATATCAAGGACAGAAAGAAGCTTGCAGGTCCCTTGCTTGCCTTGCTGCCTTCCGCCTGCCATGAGCTATTTCTCCACTGGGAAGTCTGTCTGCCATTCCATGCTGCCATCCAAACTACCCATGGAGACCCGCTTATATTCTCTGTTCCCCCTTGTAATAATCAGTGGCCATCTTCTCCCACCATCAATCACAGATTGCTAGTGTGGCTATCTTATCCAGTACATGCCAATAGTTAAGACGTGTTGACTTTTATCCGTCTCTGTATCTGCAGAATACAGCACAGGATAATTTACTAGTTCTAAAAAATTTTTAAATTGATGACATTGATTTAGATAGAGGGTAATTTTAAAATAGCTGCAAGATATCATTTTGTTTGGAAAGAAGAGTTGGCTTCCTGTTTGTAATGATTATGCCCTGAACATCTTTTTTCTTTTTCTTTTTTTTTTTTTTTTGGCACTTAGAAATGAATGTCAGTAAGTCTAATGTTCAGTCATTCTTTTTTTTTTTTAATTGCCCAATTGCTAAGCCTTGTTTTCTGTTATGACAGAAAAGCAGGAAGAACTTCATATTAAGCTGAAATTGATGTTCAAAATAAAGATACTCAGCACTAAATCTGAATTAGTAATCAACTAATTAGATTGGTCCAGATGCCTGATGTTTCAGTCAACAGTTTCTTTAGTCGGCTAATGATGCAACTGACTAAACTTGACTTTTCACTTTAAACTTGCTATCAAATGTGAAGTCTTCTAATCATCTTTTAGCAAAATACATACCTAAAAATAAAGATAGCTCTTTTATTTTTAGCTCTAAGCCTACTGTTTCGGTAAAGCAAATCGACCTAAAAAGTCTACTTACTTTTCTCTGTTATCATCCACACCGAAAGACAAGCAGTTAAGTCACTTTTTTCCCCATGGACCTAAATCCCAAAGCAAATGACATTTTCTAAATGATCACGAACGACCTCCCGGGCTTCCTCACTAACTCATTGGATTGCGCCTCTATCGCCTTCGCGTGCAGGCAGATAATTCCAAGGTAGCTGCAGGGAAGATGCTGGAAGTCTCAGGTCGCGTGGCTTTGTGCGTCTTCCCCGCTCACTGTGTATACAGGGGCAGACGCGAGGTTGCCTCCGTCACCTCTCAGAGCTCGGCCGAAGTACCAGACAACAGTTGCTCAGAGACGCATGCGCCGGGTCGAGGTGCCGGCGCGCGCTGTTGCCCTGAATTCGGCAACCAGCTTCAGGTCTGCAGAGCGGCTTCAGCCCTCCGTGCCAAACTGCGAGTCACTCTCGCCCATCGCGCTAAGCAAGTACTGAGTATTGCAAATGCTACTTCAAGTTCCAGGAACACTTTGAGTTCACTTAAGTAAAATGTTACACGTTAAATACCTTTGAAAACTAAAAAGGAAACAAAAAGGTGAATTAAGAAACATCATTCACTGTAAATATACTAGTAAAAATTTTTTTTCCATAAGGATAAAAACGAGTCCATATTTCATTTAAATGATAAAAAGACTCTAATCGATAGCAACAGTGAGCTACGAAATATGGCATGTGTTTAAGAAAGAACTATAAAGCATAGTATTTGCAATAAAATAACTCATTCTAAAAGTTGTTTTAAAACTCATGTTTTTTAAAGTATGTAGCTTTATTTCTCTTTCATAATTCTCAGGTCTTTAGTTTTTAAGTAGTGTGAATACACTTTCAGGTATATATTTAGTTTACAAGTAATACATTCACTCATTATTCAAAATAAAGGCCCTTATAAGAGTGGCTCTGTAGAAAAGTTGTAAATGGACACTTAGAGCGGTTTCCTATGGAAACGATTCTATAAATGTTACCTAGTTTTGTAGGCCATTTCATGAAAGGCTGGCTTTTAGTTTTCCAAGATAGAATTTAAAAAGCAAAAGCATTTCTCCTATGATGAGAAAAGTGAGGGGAAAGTCCTTTTCTTTCTCCAAAAGTAACAAAATAGCTACATCACAGCTCCCAGAGCTGTTCAGATACAGAGAATGTAAAATAGACAGTCATAGTTTGTGGTCTCATTAGTACATGATGTCAACTTCTTTAACATATGGATAATTATTACTGGAGATGGAGTTCATTATTTGTCCTGAGGCCCTGGGTTTGAGTCCCAGCACTGCAATAAAAAAGAAAGAAAGAAAGAAAGAAAGAAAGAAAGAAAGAAAGAAAGAAAGAAAGAAAGAAAGAAAGAAAGAAAAAAAAAATTTGGACAATTATAAAGAGGTGGGCACATAAATACATATTTATGACACACTGAAAATGAAATGCAAAATAATGCCTGACCCCTATCATCTCACACAGAAAGAAAATACCAAATTCTGGAGATCTCCTGCCTCAAAGGAATGGGTACGTGTGAACTGTGTATACTTTTCCCAGCCTTGTCAGGAAGGCATTTCTACATCCACTTAGCGAGCAGGAAAGCCCAGCTCACCGGGCTGTGACTTGTCCCCAGTCTCTCAGCTGACAGGGGGAAGAACTCCAATCGAACTTCCTGCCTCTTCACTCAGCTGGAAAGCTGCCATCAAACTATGTCTGGGAGCTAAAAGGTTCAAAACACATTTTCAAACAAAAACCAAAGTGAATCATGATGCAGACCTGTTCCGTATACATTTAAGTGGCTCTAGCAATGCAAAAAGGAAGAGACCAACTTTAGATGATAATCGCATTAATTCCTCTGAGGACAGGATAGAAGAAAACAGAATTTTTGAAACCATATAATTAGAGACATCAGTATAACTCTTTGGCCTGGGTTCCAGATCTACCCACCAGAGTGGAGCTAAAACCAGTTAATCTGTTCTCTCAAGCTCAGGCTGCCAGCCAATAGTGTCTCAAAGGGCTGGAACACATACTCAATTAGGGCCTACATTCTATACTTCTCAATAGCAGTGCCAGTGTGGATCCCGAAAAGCACATCTAGAATAAATTATATCTAGAGTAAGTTATATTTTCTTTTTGATAAATGATAACTACTTGGTAACTTTAACATTAGGTTAACTTATAGTAAAAGAAATCTCCAGAGTCTGAAAAGCTATTCAGTGCTTGACAGTATTCCACATTATGCCTTATGTGTGTGCAGCACACCTGTTATCTATCCTTGTGAGCATGTGTCATTTCAATGTTTATAAGTTCAGTGATAAATGCACATCTGGAAAACCCTCACTTCCTTTAAACCCTAAACTATGTCACGCATCAGATTAACATTTTAATACACTGGTTTCCAATCCAGAAAAAAATGGGCATTTATTTGAGTTACTGAACCTTTTTTCTGTATCAGTATCTTCATTCGGAGCTCATTTAGCTTCTTTATTTTTAGGTGTTTTATTCAGTGTGGAAAATTATACTGTGAATCCCATTTTTTAACTTCATATTTTAAAAAGTGGAAAAAGATGAATTTACTTATAAAATCCCAAATATCTTACTTAAACTTTGAAAGAAAAAGGAACAAAGATTATTTTTTCTAAAAAGTTATCATTTTAAACATTAGAATATTTTTAAAACATTAATAATCATTATTATTGTGCTTATTCAGAGATTTCACCAATGTGCATACTTGTAAGGTGAGGGAGGAATATAAAAAAACATAAGAATGAATTGAATGAAGAAAAAAACACTTAAAAATTATTTCTGAGGTTTGCCTTTTCTTTTTCTCATTTACTGCATATAGTTACACACAGTGACATATTAAAGGACAAGTAGGACCATATTTCAATAAATAGCCTTTTCAAATTGTTACATTGAAAATTTACACATTCTATCAATTTTCATAGATAGAGTGGAAATGTCTCTGGTTGGCCCTCCCTACGCTTGGGTTCTCTAGCCACAGATTCCATCAAGTACAGATCAAAAGCATTCAGAAAATAACAACAGCTTGTTTTTCTTGTCATTATTTTCTAAACAATGCATTGCAGCTATTTACAATTAATTTACCTTGTAATCAGCATTATAAGACATCTAGAGAAGATTTAAAGTATACGTGAGGGTGTTCACAGGTTATCTGTAAATATTACGGTGAAAATTTTATATAAGGGGGTTAAAAATTCTCTGATTTTGATATCTGGTGGGGGCTCTATACCTTGAAATCAAAGAGCCCTTATCTGAATCATGGCCCTACCTTTTACTGTCTGGGAGATGCTGGACAGGTCATATAATACATTCAAATACTTGCTGTATCATCTAAAATGAAGACAAAGATAACATCTATTCTATAGGGTCTTATGAGGAGTAAATGAATGGCTGCATATAGAAACACTCTGGCCCACAATGAGCACCAGGTGAATATTAATTTTCTCCATTCTATACTCATGTTCCAAATTTACCCTTTATTCGTATATCCTTGTAGGTAGGTCATATTGGAGTTAATTATAAAAGCTTTATGGCAATATTAACCGTTGATATTTGGATTGAAATGAACAACAAACTTTATTTAATCTGTTCTTCATAGATGAAAAAATCCTGTGAGAATTTCCCAGCTAGCCCACTGTTGGATTCTATATTCTCTAAGGTACTAATGAAATGTTTGTGTCAGATAATGAAATAAACCAAATGAGACTCTTTCCAAGATATAGATTCGTAAGAGTTGCTAAAATACCACTGGATTCCAGCTAATTCAATTCCCTACATAGGCCTATCTGTATAAGCAGAAAAATATAAATTTGCATCCCTATGTTAGTTTTCTACTATGTAAAAAATTACCACAGATTTGGTCCTTAGAGCAGTATAAATGCCTTATCTCATAGTACTGCAGGTCAGCAGTCTGGACATGGCAGTAACTAGCCTGCTCAGCCTCTCAGTGATCTGAAATCACAATGGCAGCTGGGGCTTAAGATCTGTCTTCTAAAATCAGTAGTTCTTAGCAGAATTCAGCTCCTTGCACATTAGGACTGAGGTCGCTTTTCCTCACCTATCAGCTGGTGAGTCTCAAAGGCTGCAGCTCGACGGGCGGCTCCACACAGTGTTCGTAACCATGATATTCGCTGTCTTTCACCTGAGATTGAATGTTTCGGTTGATTCCCTCTTCTGGGACTAGCTAGAGAAAAGGTTCTGCTTTTTCAAATGGCTCACAGGATTAGATCAAGCCACCTTATCTGAATCTCCCCTTACTGCAGTACACAGAGCCATTAATTATGGGAGAAATACTAAAGCATCACTGAGCAGGCTACCCACACTCGCAAGGATCACACAGGGCACGGACGTGAGGAAACGGATCCTTCCCAACACATCCCCTTGACAAAGAGTCCCGAGGAAGGAGGGAAAGGAGAATAAGGCCTTTGCTGCACTGACTTGCCTATCTTGAGTTCCCTCAATGCGCACGTGCATGCTGCACAAATCACTAACACTCATGTCACCGGCTCTGAGACTCTGCTGGTCTCCTTTGCCTCACAAAGCAAATGCCCATACATCGGTAGAGGTTGTGTTGTTGAGGAAGTGCTAAATTATTAGCCATTCTGAACAGCTCTCTTTGTCTCAAGTACTTTGTCCTTGTGTTATTTTCCCATTTCAAAGGTTCTGCTGAGGATAGAATTCATTGACTTACAGGCAGTTTTCGCCATTGGGATAATGGGAGATGCTGTTTTAAATATATTTGGCTACATGATGAATTCTCTTGTCTTAAATGTAAATAAGGAAATGAGAAACAATCACCATTGAGGGCCTAAGAAATACTGTGTCATTGTTGCTAATGAGAATAAGAGAGTAGAGATATTAATGGATTTTGTCAAGTCCAAAGTCTGACATAGTCAGGGTCAGTGCAGGAGGACGGGGTAGGGCGGGTAGCTGCCCGCCAGGCTGCACTCACACGGGTCCCCTCCCGGCAGCCTGCTGTCCCGTCCCTGAAGCACTGCTCCCTACAGGCTGCACACGCTGCCAGGAGTTAGCACATGCTGCGCACCCTGGTCCCTGCCGGGACTGTCAGGAGTGTGGAAAAGCATCACGGGAGATGCAGTCGGGTGTCCATGAAATGCAGCCTGGCGAAGGGTTAGCTGAATAAAGAGTCCACTTGGAAATCACTGATGCAGAGTCCTTCTGCAGTGAGTCTCTGCAGCTAGCACATTTTTGTTCTCTTTATGTCCTTCGGAAGCCAGGAAAGCAGGGATCTCTCTTTTCTGTAGGCGGACCTTCTCTCACCTGGGGAATTCTTAAATGAAGGAAAGAATCGAGATCGTTTGAATGATTGATGCTTAGAAGAGATTTAGAAGTATCAACTCTCTGAAACCAGAGGAAAACTGGAGAGAAAACTGTATTATCAAATCAAGAAACTTGGGAGGGGCCTTGCCACATCGTGCTGTAATCTCAGTGAGGGCTTTTGTCCCAGTGGACAGTAAGTGGATGACTGTACTGTGGAGATGGGCACAGACTAGAAGGTGGCAAGGTAAGCTTACCTGTTCAACAGTGAGTCCTTAGTGTAGGGTCAGGGGTCTGTAGACAGGACCAAATAAATAAAATAGGGACCTCCCTAGGTCTAGCTAGTCGTGACTAGAAAGAGTTATAAATGAACTTTAACAGAGAAATTCCCCTGGGAAATAGGCCAGACGGGGGTAGAAAAAGAGCAGAAAACCAAATAAAGAAAGGGACCAAATGACTGTTGGGACTTGAACTGAGACCAGGAAAAGGGCTGACAAGAGGACACAGAGGGAAAGCCAAGTTCACAAATGATAAGCCACCCCCACTTCCAATAAAATGAAACCGGGGGGGCTGACTAACTTGAAGGCAATACGTACTCACACCTATGCACCAACATACACGTGTAATGTATGTGTGTATTCCCTCTAGAGTCACTATATTATCCATGCTAGGGTCATTATATGGCACAATAGATATTCCCACACCCCATTACTAACTCTAAGATAACCATAAATAAGGCACCCTCTTATCAACTAGCCACCCACCCCAAAGATGAGGCTTTAAAAGGTGGGTCAAAGACAAGTAAACAGGCAGAAAAAAGCTGCACATAGACTTCCAGAAGAAATGACGTTAGGCAGAGGTGCCCAGAAGCCAATCTAGTTATGGCAAGTTATGAGTGGAGGGAAGGGTCACTCACCGCCCCCTCCGTAAAAGCAGCTGGAGCAGATGGCCCACGATCCTCCATCTTTCTGGAGCCCTCACCCTGATTCTTCCTTACAGCATAGCTATCTATCCTCTGCTTTCCTCCCCCATCCTCTTCCTATTTGCTAATAAAGTGTCTTCCTTGTGTTAAACTTCATCTCTAATTTTTATTGGGTCTGAGTTGTGATCTTGGTGAGCAGCTTGGACAGCAGAGCAGCGGTGCTTGTCCCCAGATGTGACATCTTTGGCTTCCTGACCAGGAGCCAAACACAACACTTAGCACACCGACCATTTGTCCCTTTTTGGAGGAGGGTATACCTACACAGCTCTGTCATGTTAGGGCAATCTTAAAGTTGAAGACAGCAGGAGAATGATAGGAAGCAGAAGAAAGGAAGTAGAAAAAGATGTGTAAAAGAGGTGGAAATAAGAAGACTGAGCAGCCGTTTGTAAAGAACATCATTCTGAGGTTTGTGGAAAATGGACAACTGCTTGGTAAAGACTCTGACACGGAGTCTGACAGAGGATGAGGAGACAGACAGGCAACTGGGCTGTACAAAACCCACTGATTCTTGCAGGTTTTTGCTTAATACTATATTTATACACATTTCCTTTAGGTATTTAAATATTCGAGGCTGTGGGCTGGGGATTTAGCTCAGTGCTTAGAGTGTTTGCCTCGCAAGCATGAGGCCTGGAGTTCAATTCCCGGTACTAAAAAAAAAAAAAAAAAAAAAAAAAAAAAAAAAAAAACCCAAGGCTAAGTAGTTCTTCATTAAAACAAGTTTTACTGGATTATCAAAGGTTGTGTGGTAGCCCCTACCCTGCTATTTATCACTAATTTGATATTTGACTGTCTTGGAATAAATATAAAATTGTGTCCTCTCATTCTACCCAAGAATGAGTAATAGGGCATTTCAGATACAAATTGTATTTTTCTGTTAATGTCTTTTCTTTTCTTTTTTTTTTTTTTTTTGGTACGGGGCATTGAACTCAGGCCCTTGTGCTCACTAGTCAAGTACTCTAACCACTGAGCTAAATCCCCAGCCTGTTAATGTGATAGATATAAAAACTTTAGAAAAATGCACCAGGTCCAAAGAAGTCCACTTCACTTCTATTTGCCTATAAGCAGCTCTACATAGCAAGACATAGTTGCACCTAAAATAGATCCGGCCCTTTGGAAGTAGATGCGAAATATCTTCATGTTCCAAGAATGGAAGAGGCTTAACAGGATCTTTGTGGTCTCAGTAGAGAGAGAATGAACTGCAAAAATTGAGTCGCAGAGCAGCAGGTGACACACTTGGGAGCTTTAGATGGATTAAACTCACAGCAGCCAATAAATTACAACTTCAGAAGCAGAGCGAGGGTCAATGAGCACTCTAAGGAAACTCCAAGAACAGATTTCCATAGTCACATTTTCAACAAAGATACATCTAAAACCGAAACTTAAAGTTTTGCTCCACTATTTTTTGATAGTTCGCTCCTATAAGATGTAGAGAGTGTCAGTTTCTGGAGTCGCATTCTTACCTTGGAGTGTCCGTGGATCACACTTTACCTCTGACTTGCTCTTGACATACAATATCCAATCTATATTGTCCATTTTCACTTGCAACCATGGTTGTTATGCAGTGTTTTGATATCAACTTAGATTTTCCAAACTTTGATTCTCACATTCTTGACATTAAGAATTTGGTGTATTTATAGTATTTGTCTTGCTACACAGAAAACCTAGACATAGTGAACAGGCTGAATTTTGACTGAAAATTGGTCCAATGGGTAGGCCGGAATTTCTAGTTTTTTTCTTGAAAAACGAGGCCCTATCTACTTCACCCAGGGAAGTTCCTAGATTTCTCTGAAATTGCATGTTTATCTAACTTGTAGGAGAAGAGTCGATTGGCTGTATTTCCCAGAATATAAAACTTAAATTTAAAAAAATGAATAAAATTTATTTTATAGATTTTTTTAAAACCATAGATTTTATTTCAAAAGGAATGAAGGGACTATGTAAATATCAGAATATTCTTCAAATATTAAAAAAAAAAAACTTTATTTCTTCTGTACCTATAACATTTCTATGAACACATTTCTATGTTATGAATTAGTTATCAAACATATTTGATAAGTGCTAATCAACTCCCATTCAATTAAACCTTGTAATTCTGCTTCTGTACTGAAAGCAAAATTCATGTCAGAAATTAGTGTCTACCTCAGCTTTAACAATAGTATTGGTAAGGAACATCTTTCGGATACTTACATTTCTTTCCTGAATGTAATAGGAAGCCTATCATCAACTCAGCATCTAAGTAAATATCACAGTATGTGGCCTCGACATGGGAGCTATTCATTGCTTTGAAGACAGTGTTAACTATTGCTTAAATATTCAAAACCAGCTCTGCATCCCAACAGTCTGGGCAGTACCACATTTACTCAGCAATGACCGTTTTATGTAACACGAAGGTTAAAAAAACCTGCTGTTCTCATCTATTCATATGTATTATATCTCTTTTAAAACTGACATTCGTGTTCACACAACGCTCCAAACCAAGTTTGAATTATATCATTACTTTATAATATTTTCACATGCAGCAGGACATTATCTCTGAATTGACAAGTAGTAGTAACTGAAGCAGTGCTCCAGCCTGTAACTTAAATTGCCGTAGCACATAGAATATTCGATCTATGTTGTTCATTTTCACTTGCAAGCATAGTTGTTATGCAATGTTTTGATATCAATTTAGATTTGATATCCCTAGACTAAGAGCCATCTTGGAGCATGGTAAGCTGCCTGCAAGAGCCGAAGCCCAGCTGGTATTCTTGTTGGTATTTGGGGTACCTCTGAGAACACACCCACCAGAACGCTGCCCTTCCTTTCCGGTTGTAGCGAGGCTTCATCTCAAACTGTGTTTTCTCCACAATAATGATTGCGATTTACCACCATACGCTCAGGTATGTGTCCGAGTTCCCGTTCATTATAGATCCTGCCCCTTGACCTAACCCTAAAGATTGTGGGAAGAAGATGAGGTCATGCCAAATTGCAGTGGTCCAGAATAATTCAGGAATACACTCTATCCTGGAGTGTTTGGGCCCAGCCAAAAATAGTGGGGGTGATCTGGAGCCCCAGAGCCTTTTCCCACCAACAGTGTGGAGATCCAACCCTCAGTGTACCTGGGAGGCCAGGTCCCCTAAGCGGGGCAGGGCACGGTGCCACCTGACCACCAGTCAACCCATGTTGTCCTGCTTAGTTCACATTCCTCTCCTAACTGGATATTTTAATAGAAATATGTTGGAATTGTGGTGTAATTTGGGAGCTAACCCTCTGGAGATTATGCCTAGTCCCTCTGCCTTGTACAATATAATATGCCTTGTACACTTCTGGTCAGTCCCTAAAGTCACAGAAATTTTCCTGTCCTGCCTGTGTCCTTGGCCACTGCATGACCTCACTGGTTCCCCAATCGTTCTCTGTACTGGCCACATCTTGTGGGAGGAACTGCAAGTCTGAAATCCAGCAGAAATTTCCTTCATTGCTCTTGCATCCTTTGTATTGTTACTTTATGTAACAATGTGTTACATCTTTATGTTACATCTCTCTTTTATTTTTTTGAGACAGGGTCTCCATGAATATTCTAGGCTGGCCTTGGACTCACTATGTAGTCCAGGCTGGCCTTGAACTCATGGCGGATCCTCCTGCCTCAGCCTCCCAAGTGCTGGCATTACAGGCATGTGTCACAACACCTGGCTATGTTCTTCCTTACACAGTAATCCATTGTCATTCCATGGCAATGATTGTATTTTTGAGACAAAGTGACAATAGACAAGAGGAGGGTCACATAATTTATGTAGAAAGAAAGCACTTTCACAATAAAAGTATCCAAAGCACATCTTTTCAACAGCCCTAAATATTAAATTTACTGCGGTAATTACATGAGCATTGCAATAAATATGGAGGGCATTTCAAAACTTTAAAATCAGAGAGTCTGTAATTTATAAATTTTCCTTTCTGATAGCAGCGAATCTTTAGTTTTTGTATATCCTACATAAACCTAAAAAATTCTGATTAATTCCTAGAGAAGTGAGAAGTGAAGCAATTTTGTATATTGGTTTTCCTAACTTGACTGGCAGCTGGTACTGAAGATATTTGCCCCATAAGGTAAATTCTGCCAAGATTACTTTAAAATGTCAAACAGAATATTTCCAATCTATTAGTGAGCCTGGAATTATTTTTTGTTATGGCTTGTATCTAGATGTCTCCCCAGAGCCTCATGTGGTCACAGGTGGGGCTTTGTCACAGGAGGCTGGATCTAGAGTGTGTGACTGATTCATGGTGCAGTGCTAGGATCAAGGATGATGGGATTAAGGAGGGTGATTACTAAATTGCTCCAGTGATTGGTGGTACCACTCTAATCCCAGGAACCTGGATAGACTGTAAAAGAGGCAGAAAGAAGCTGCTAAGGTCCCTTGCTTACTTTGATACCTTCTGCCCACCATGAACTGTCTGCCATCCCACCCTGCCTTGAAGCCAGCTGATTATGGACTGAGACCTGTACAAACTGCGAGCTAAATAAACCTTTCCTCCTTTGCCTTTGGTGTCAGGTACTTTGTCTAAGCAACAAGAAAAGTAAATAAGACATTTTGTATATCTAGAACCAGAATGTAGTATACCTAAGACTCAATTTGCCAAATTTTGAACTTTGTATACCATTGTCTTTCTATAAATGTTTCCCTCTGTGTGATTTTTAATTGTATTTACTTATTTCCTTAAATGAATTTACATTCTTATTTGCATTCATTTTATAAGGAAACTTCAGATAATCCACATCAATGGAAAATCATTAACCCTGGGTATAATAAGATGACTGTAAATCAAATTTTAAGGAAACAAGACATACTAATACATTTTAGCTATATTATAATGTTTAACAAAACTCTGAGCCTGAAATTTATCTCAGTTTTTTTTTTCTCTCAAGGAAAAATAAGTTTTAGAGATCAGCTTAGGACCTACAAACTGAGGACCTACTGAGAACAAACTTAGGACCACTAAACTGAGACTTTGTCCCTTGAAGTTGTCAAGACCAGAGAATAATTGGAAAATATTTTTCTATGTGTGTAATTTAGTGCACATTACTTGAACTTATCTCCCCAGCAGAGTACACACTGTGAGATATTGAGAAATACTTGCTGATAGTGGCCCATTCTCTGACTACCGTGCCCACAAGATTTTGTCCAGTTAAGTACAATAAAAATTTGACTACAGTGGCTTAATAAAATAAGTGTTGCCATTTATTCTCCCGTGAATAAAATCTGAAGATAGAAAGTACAGGGCTGAGTCAGATGCTTGAGAAAGTCATCAGTAACCCAAGTTCCTTCTAATGTTGTGTGCAACAACCTTTAATATTGCATCCATCTTTAGAGAGGAAGAAGAATAAAAGGCACATGGCATGAGGTAGACAGCTGTGTTTTCTTTTAGAGCATAAGAAGATTGAAGCTTATTCACCAGACTTATACCAGACTTGCATTTCCACCCCACTGTTTAGGATCACTTATAGGCCTACTCTTGGCTTCAAGGTGGTCTGGAAAGTTAATATTCTCCCTGGACGTTTGTTCTCTGAGCAAGATCCTATTAATAAAGTTGAAGAGGATGCAGTAGTGTCTGTCATGTGCCATCCAAAATTTCTCTCACTGGAGCTGCGAATTATTATCTTTATACATTCTGCTATTGAGGGAAATTCATACCAGTTACAACTCCAAGCCACTGAACACTGAAATCCAGATACTACCAGCTACTCTATATTCCTGCTACCGTGTTCCATCACTTATAACTGGACCTAGTTAGCAATGCAGGCCGGTATACAACCTGAACTGATATGCCCTTCATGTTGTGCAGCCTGTGTTTGCCACGACCCACCATTACTTCAATAGCTCTGATCTCCTTATCCCCATTTCCTCCCTCTTCTAGCTTCTTCAACATGTCCACATTATCAACCAAGCACGAGTAACAGTCTGTCTAAACTGTTTCAGTGAGAATAACCAAAGTGCACTGTATTTTGTTAATCATCTTATTAAATGCCTCCGTTCTTTATAACCTTGGTTTGCTTGCTCAGACACAGCTCCACTGCACACACGCATGTGTGTGTGTGAGTCCATGCTTTGTGATTGTTCATCTAAGTATGTTCTCGGATCATCTACTTACATGAGCAATTTATCTCACCCAAATTCACAGAACAATACAGAACAATATCCCCTCTAAAGTAGTTTGAATATCTTAAGAAAAGAAAATGCAATTGAGAAAAATTGTGGCTCCCATGAGTGTAAGGTTTTAGGAACTGCTTTTATGTTTTCCATTTTTCTGCAAAATCTAAGGCTTAATGTGGATAATCATTGTGGTTACATTTTATCCAGAGAGATTATATATCTCTCAAGATACTAACTGCCCAAGTCTTCTCTAACAGAATGAAATGAAGAAGAAAAACTTTGTATTTGATAAAACAAGGCTACTCATTTTTGTTTAAAATAACCAGAAAACCTAAGAGAAGTGAATTTTTAAAATTGTAGTTTTCTTAATGCATGCCTTAGAACCTTGTTAGTATATATTCTATTTCATGTTAATTGGTTTTCTATTTTGCTTAAATGATCCAAAAATATTTGGACACAAGTAATCTAGTTTTCATAAAGTAGTTAGAAGATATATTACTGGCTACATTTTATAGATAAAATTGAAAATACTCAAATGTCAGATGAGAGAAATACAATTTATTAATGCCAGGCCACTAGGAAAAATGTCCTTTTACTTAATAAAAAGAAGCCTGACTCAGTGGTTAGAGTGCTTGCCTAGCAAGCACAAGGTCAGGAGTTTGACCTGGTACCAAAAAAAAAAAAAAAAAAAAAAAGCCTAAAATGTTGTATATATTCAAAATGGGCATGACATCTCATAACTAGATGTCTCATTCATATAAATTCCCTGTACAATGGAAAAGTCTGTTCCACTATGAAGAAAAGTTCTTTACTTTGAAAACATGGGAGATGAGTTTCTAGAGACTGAATCTAATAGGAGGAGGAAGGTGTAATTTTTCTTCAAAGTTTATAACCTTAAGCATTTTATTTCAGTACATTTTTGGTACTCTGAAGTCTTAAAGACATTCTCCTTTTTCTAAGAATTTTCAATTTTAGGGGGAAATTGTATTTTTTTTGCAAGTTACACAGTAATTATTATTATGCAAGATGTGATGTAATGAACTAAATTTTGTGCAAGCAAATGTAATCACTTTTTGAAGCGTCAGGCTTCTTTGCACTAATGTGTATGTACATATTGATCATCATGTATTATTTTCTAAATGTGCACATGTGCCTCTCCACAAGCAGGTTTGCATTCAGAGGCAGAGCAACATGACTGTAACAATTGCCATCCCTTCGGCCCGGATGTGAAACTGAACGGATGCTATACCAGATTCCATTTCCAAACTTCACGATAGGTCTTGAGATCTGCAAAGGCACTGCAGTGGTGAGAGGAAATGAGCAGTGTGAAGTCAGGTGAATTAGCAGGTAAAAGAAGAAAGTGGTGATCTGGAGATGATTGAGGAAAATCACAATGACTTCTCAGTCCCTGTGTTTTGTTCTTATCCCCTTCCAAATCTACTGTCTTCTTATCTGTCCAAGTAAGGCCACTATATAATGTAAGTCATTAAATTCTCCAGTGACTTCCATCTCACTAGGCGTAAAGTCCAAAGTCCTTAGCATGACCTACACAATCTGAATAAACTCAGCCAAGACTGTTTTGGGCCTCTACTTTTGGCAATCTGCTTCAAAATCACCAGCTTCATTTCAATTCCTCAAACACAGCAGCTGTGCTTCCACTATGGGGTCTTTGCCTGGAAGTTCCACTGCTGGGTATTGTCATGGCTTTTCTCCCATTTTATTCTCATCTCTGCTGAAAAGGATCTTTGTTAGAGACAGCTGCTCCGGACATCCTCTAGAGCATCTCCCTCCACCATCAATCTTTAATTCTTTACTGTGTTTTATTTTTCTCCATGGCACTTCATACCCCTAAAAATATTATAAATTTATTTGCTTACTGCTTAATTTTCCCATGTCCAAACCCTCAATGATTTTAAATCACCTTTCAGGAAGGACTCTGTCCCTAGTTCACCAATATATCCCAGAAAATGGGAGCAGCACCTATCTCATTGCAGACATTGTATCATCATTCGATATAAGTTAGAGAGCAAAAAATATCACTTACCTGTGCCTTAGTCACCACTGCATCTCTGTGACAAAAAACCTGACATAGACAGTCTAAAGGAAGAGAGATTTATCTTGGCTCATGGTTAAGAGGGTTCAGTTCACAGGCAGCCAGGTCCAAGGCAGAAATATCACAGCAGGACATAATGGAAGGAAACTGCTCACCTCATGGCAGTCAGGAAGCAGAGTGCTGGAGAGAGCAAAAGGGAAAGTACATCCTCCTAAGTCCTTGCCAGTGACCCCCTTCCTGTAATTAGTACCCAACTCCTAAGAGTCCATTTGGTCCTGGACTCACTGCTGGGTTAAACCAGTGATGAAGTCAGCATCCTCACCATCTGATCACCTCTCTAGGCTCTGGCTCTGACATGGCTGCATTAGGGGTCAACCCCTTAATGCGTGAGTCTTTGGAGTTCTTTATATTTAAGCTATAACAACCTTTAGACCTGCAGAAGACATGGAAAAGCCTCGCAAAAGTCATGACTTTGGGGGTTGGGCAGAATGGGAACTTGAAATCTAACTCCAAGACTTTTTAAATAAGTTGGTTGTGTTACTTTAAACCCTACTTATCATCTGTTCTATGGAGTAATAATATCCGTTTCACAAGATTGACTTTATGACTAAATGCACATTTTGTATAAAGAAAGTGTTGCATAAATACAGGTTTAACGGGACCTACTCCGTATATCAGTGATGGTGAACCTTTTAGAAACAGAGTGCCCAAACGGCTCCTGAAGTCATCACCTGGTGGTGCCACTTCTTTCCACCCATGTGCATGGGCCCTGTGTGCACTATTGCATAGTGTTCGGCTGCTGGGGAGATGCGGGTATGATGCAGGGAGGGCTCTGAGTGCCCATTGTGGCATGCAGGCCATAGGTTCGCCACCACTGCCCTGTGTGGTCACCAGCAGAGGAACGGATGAAGAACATGCGGTACATACACATAGTACAGCACTAATCAGCATGGAAAGGATAACTCTGAGCTTTTTTAAAACAGGAAAATGAATGCTCCTTGAGCTCTTAAAGCAAAATAAATCAGACACAGGTAATTAAGTACCACATAGCTTCTCTTATATGAGAAAGCCAAAGTACAAATAATTTAAAGAGCAAAATGAAAGACTGATGATAGAAAATAGGGAGGTAGACCTTTTGCATATGAGATGGGGATCTGGGAATGTAGGGTGATGGCAGAGAGGAAAGGGGGAGAGGAAGAAAAAAGGATTAAAATATGAGTATGCACTAATTCCCCCTGATGAATGGTATGTACTCCAAACAGAGATTGTTAAAAATGGCCTCACTCTTTTCGTTATGGTGTTTTGTTTGGGGTTCTGGGGATGGAATCCAGGATGAAACCCAGAATACTAAACCTGTGCTCTCCGCCAGTCTTTGCCACAGACTTTTGTTTAATGGACTTCAGGATTAAAGAATAACAAGTCAAAAAGAAAACCAGGTAAAAGGACAGCAATATATTTATTCCGGTTTCATTGGGACAATTTGCGAATATGTTTAGTGGTATTCAGTTTTTCAGAAAAGGAAGATAAAATGGAGCATTATTATAAATGTTTTATCAAGAATTGGGAATGTGTCCATCCTATTATTTTATTCCCTTTTAATTGCATAAGTTATATGATCTTTCATTTTACAGATGAGAAAACTAAGACTCAAAGGGGCTAGATAGCTTGCTGAAGGTCTGTCAGGTAGACATAGAGGAATAGATTTCCATTTAGATCTGACATTCACATTGCTACACTGTGCTAAGTACAATAACAACAAAGTACTAATAAGGTATTTAGCACCACTAATCTAACATTTAGAATAAATTGAATCCAACTGGGGATCAACACTAGTGAGAAAGGAAGGTCTGGTAGCACAAGAAACTGGGAGAAAGTAACCCAGTTTTGTAATGCTCAACCCTCAAATGAATTTCTGTTGCTTTAAACCCTTGTATTCTAGACTGTTTTGTAATAAGAAAAAGAAATTAGTGAGTTTAAGGTGTGAGCAAAACAAAATATATTTCGATTTACGAAAGTGGACTAGGAATAATAAATGGGGTAATCTGTTTTTCTCAATTACCCAAGCAGACAAAGGTTCTCAGGTAAAAAAGAACATTTAAAAGATTTTTTTTGGGGGGAAGTCACCAAGGAATATCATTAAGATTTTTTTTTTTTTTACTAAGATATCTCACAGAATAGCAGTGAATTTGTGAATTTCTCATACTCTGACCTTCTTTGCAGGCTTCCTAGATTTGTTTCTGCTCCTCCAATTGGTCCTTTTCCTGGGAATGAATAATAACTTTGGTCCCCCAAACCCAGATGTATTTCTTTGGCTGTGTTATTACAACTGCTCTGGTTACAAGTGCTCTTCTTCCACAGGGATAATGATGATGATGATATTAATAGTAGCTGTAATAGCAATAATTCTGATAAAGATATTAAAATGATAATAGTCATATTCAGGAGGAAAAATAGCATTTTACCAGTTACTTTCTGACAAACATTTCTGAAAGCACTTTACAGTATTATCTAGTGGAGCCGCACAGCAAACTCACGACACAGGTGCTACCAATTCATCCCCACTTTTTGATGAGAGGCACAGCACATGTAATGAAGCCAGCAGCCAGCGGAATCGAGAGAAGCAGAACTTCCAGCAAGGGCCCCAGATCACCGCCCGCACCCACTAAGCTGCCCTGCTGTGTAAAGGCGTCCTACATCTCTGACGCCGCTGGACTCTGATCTTTGTTGATCTTGCAGTTCCAGTGCACAAAGAGCAATTTCATTTCTTTACTTTCAAGTTCTGATGAGGATTAGCAGGAACTTTTTGGTAGACACCTAAACATCAGCGATATAATGGTCGCATTTTCGGAAAGTACATGTGACATATTCGTGGATATGCGTGTCATTTTCAGGTTTGAAAGGCAGCATAGGATTCTACATGATGTGGTTTGGAAGCTGGAAATATGGGGATATTTCAGACATGTTTTGGTTTGTGAAATGCGGCAAAAGATGTTTGGGACTCTTGAAGTAGGTGTTGATGATCTTTTGGATTTCTAACGGGTCAGTTGTGACTTCACCCCTTTCATTTTTTATTGCATGAATTTGGGTCTTTTCTTTCATTTTTTTTTATAAGGTTGGCTAGGGGTTCGTCTATTTTGTTTAGTCTTTCAAAGAACCAACTCTTTGATTCATTGATTCTTCATATTGTTTTCTTGGTTTCTATTGCACTGATTTCATCTCTGATTTTAATAATTTCCTCTCTTGTGTGAGCTTTGGGTTTGATTTGTTCTTCTTTTCCTAGTTGCTTGAGGTTCAACATTAAGTTGTTTATTTGAGCTCTTTCTGTCTTCTTGATGTGGGAGTTCAATGCAATAAACTTACCCCATAGCACTGCTTTCATTGTATCCCATGGGTCCCGGTATGTTGTATTGTCATTTTCATTTAACTGTATAAATTGCTTAATTTCTTCTTTAATTTCTTCTGCAACACAATTAGTAATAGCTAAGTCTTGGAAACAGCCTAAATGCCCAACAACCAATGAATGGCTAAAGAAAATGTGGTTTTTCTACATAATGGAGTAGTACACTGCCATAAAAAAGGATAAACTACAGTCATTTGTATGTAAATGGGTGTTCCTTGAGAACATACTATTAAGCGAAATAAATCGGACACTCATGAGTACACATTGAATTGTTTCTCTGATATGAGAAACCACGGATGTAAAAAAGGATGAAGAGGTGTAATAGATATAATCTAAAAGGAAGATAATATTCAAAGGAGAGGAGCATTAGATGGAGAGAGGGGGAGAAGCAGGAAGGGAAAAGAGGGATAGAAAAAGGAAAGGGAATTCATGGAGAAATGTGAAAGAACCTGCTGTAAATAGGGATGAAGAGAATAGAGGGGAGGGCGGGGAAGAGGGGGGAGAACCAAGATGCATCATGTACAGGTACAAAATAAATGTGATGAATGTAACCATTATATGTACATTGTACCAGTACATGTTCTTGGTTTAAAAAAAAAAAAAAAAAGATATTTGGGACTCGGAAGCCTGTACCTGAAGTAAATCTGCCATCCCCAAACTACTCTCAAGATCAGACACTCAATCCAAGAGGCAAAGATAAAACCTCTGAGAATGGAGAGCACTTTGCAATATATTCCCTGGCATTTCTGTCTTTTGAATGGAAAAGAGAGCCTCTGCTTATATGGTGATCTCGAGCTGCCTTCCAAGTAATAACAATATAAAAGCCTGTGCTATTTTTTAGGGAAGTTTCACTTTACTATTTCTTATACTTGTTTTTTCCCTTAGGGAAAGGAAAAAAGAAAAGAAAAGAAAATGAAAGGACACATTTTATTCTCATATTCTCCTAACATAATTTCTCTATTAAATTATGTAGAATTGAAATATATCTACTCCAAGAAAATTGAAGAAAATACAAAACTCATTATAAGGAATGTGAATGTTGAAAACAGGAATAAGGGTGCTAACTGGGAACTGCAGAAACCATGAATCTCATAATCATGCTCTTCCTGTGTTTCAAGTATTATGCACCTTGGCTCTGCGAGGCAGAAACTCCTACGACACAATGGGGAGAGGGCAAAAGACCTGCAAGTTTTCGTGTGTGAACCTCTTTTTCCTCGGTTGATGGCTACAATCACTAAGCAGAGATACAGCTGTTCTGCACCTTCTCACAAGATTCAGTCTTGTGTTTTTTACCTTAAAACCCAATGTGTTAACTTTTCTCAGTTGTTACTTCATATGCTGTTGATGGCTTTTGGGGGCTGTTGTAAGTATTGCTGTCCACGAACCTTTTTTGAAGAGCTCTTTGTGTGCTGTGTCACTATGTGTGAACTCTATAAGTATAGGTAAGGCTAGAAAAATTTCCTTTAAATAAAACTGCTTCAGTTATGATCTTTTGACTACACAATCCCGAGCCCATAAATAAAAACATATTGATGCCTTACACCGGTTCACAGTGGGTTTAGGAATATACTGTTTCCATTATTAAGTATGAGAAATAATGTTGTGTATGCCTGAGAAAATTCCTCAGATTCTTCATGATGTTGGATCCTCAAGATTATAACTGAAGGTTAATAATTTTGGATTTTATTCAGGGTAATGATAAGGGATGGCTTGTTATCAGAAGTCTTCAAAGAGCTGGCGACTTATTTTTCAACATCACAGTTTATCACATACGTAGTTCAGTTTCCTTCATATGAAGGCACATACATATGATAAAAGTATATCTCTTAAAATAGACCAAGTTATCACGCTCCCTGGGATATCAAGTTACAATTTCTTAATAGTAATATTGCAAGTCATAAAATATTTAAAACTTCCACTTCATAGTTTTGAGTATTTCCAGGCATGTATGCGTTTTTCACTCTCCTTTCCCAGCCAATTTCTGTTCTAACATTATATTTCTTTTACTCTGCCATAATCTCAGACAAACCAATGAACACAACACTATTACTGACTTCTTTTTCAACCCTCCTCATCCTTCCTCCCTTCTTCCTTCCTTCATTCCTTCCTCCCCTCTTCCTTCTTTCCTCCCCTCTTCCTTCCTTCTTTCCTTCCTTCCTTCCTTCCTTCTTTCCTTCCTTCTTTCTTTCCTCTCTACCTCCTATTTTCCTCTTCCTCTTCTTCCTTTTGTGACACTGTGTATAAAACCTGAGGCCTTCATGCTGAGTTAACTCCCAGCCCTTTTTTATTTTCATACTGAGAGATTTTCCTGCTAAGTTGCCCAAGCTGGGCTTAAACTTGTGATCCTCCTGCCTCAACCTCCCAGAGTGGTTGGATTACAGATGTGCACCACCAAGCCTGGCTACTTTCACACACACACACACACACACACATACACACACACACACATACTTTTCTATGAGTTCATTAGTGGATTAATAAGCAAATATTATATATATATATAGGATTGTGTATATACACACACACACATACAAGCCACTGTTATGCAGCCTTCAAACAACATGAAATCCTGTCATTTGTGACAACATGGATGGACCTAGGGTTGTACAATAAGGGAAATAAGTAAAAAAACAGAATGTCAGCACCAGATGATTTCAGTTATAAATAGAATCTAGGGAATCTGAGTAATTCACATTTTGGACGACCAGAGAGATGGTTCAAATCACACAGGCCAGGGCCTGAGTCACTTCAGCAACACACCCACTCACCTCAGGTTGTGTTGCTTCATGACTTACTGATTCCTCTCTTACAGACAGAAACACAACCGTCCATATTTCTTTTTCCCTACCTTGAATGTCCCAACAATCAGCATGGTCTTTAGGGTGAAAGGCCTCCAGTTATTGAATGCTCATTGTTTCCAAAAGGAGCTGTAGTTAAGGATGGCAATTTGTCCTCTCGTTCTGCTACAAACAGATGTTTACTTTTAATATACATTGAGAACTTTGTCATCAAACCAATTCCCCCTTTGCCTGTACTTTTCAGACTCAAAGCTAAAGTTTAGTCCACATTTTTAGTTCATAATTTTGGATATTTACATTTTCATTCTCACCTTCCTTTATTACTTGATTCCAAAAATTTTATTCTTATATAGATGTGTAATTTTTATTTTAAGCAGCTCAAATGATTTTTTAGAGGTAAATGGACTATTAATGATTTTTTTCTTTGCTTAAGTTTACAGTGGGTGGTTAATTAATGTACAGATATAAATCCCCTACGATGGATGTTATCACCATGTACACCTAAATGTACCAGTAAAAGAAAATTAAAAAAAAACAAATATAGATTTTCCTTATGTCCCAAAGTTGCCACACACTGGTTATACCTCTTATTTGGACAAAATTGGATTCAAAAAGTAGCCTCCTCACATCTTGTTTTAGATGTTATCAAGGTTGAAAAACCCTTGAGCAATACTGAGGAATGCAATAAAAATAAATTAATACAGGAAATTTGTCTAGAAATGAACTTTGGTGGTATCAAAAACAAATCTGAAATAGTTAAGCAGAGACTTAATTAGAAAAAGTACATTGTAATTAGGGACGTTCCCTCACCCATGGGACAGCCATGGTTAGGCAGAAAGGGCCTTTCCCTTGTAGGAAGGCGCTCAAGGGCAGAGCGCTCTGCAAGAGGCTGAGTAGACCTGCCCTCCTGAGGAGCCCTGCACAGAACAGCTGGCATCTCAGTGCTCCAAGGGACAAGACCAAGGTCAGGGCCCTGGATGAGAAAGAAAATGCTGACAAAATTTGGTCAAGTCAGTGTGTATTTTGTTCAGATTGAACAATGGGAACAAAGAAGCCAGCTAAGCATCAATGAGAAAGAGATCTGAATTTGGAGAAGCTTTTTCTAGGTAAATGAGGGAGTTCTCTGGAGTCCAAGACTTGTGTACAAGGCTGGTTCCTTGCAGTAAGCTATTTCCAGGCCAAAAGGGATAAGAAGCCTCTTGATCATCATTGTTTTCTTTTCTCATGGCTATTTTTTTAGGAGCACAAGACTCAGTAAAGTTCAGCATTGCTGGAACATGAGATTTTCTGTAATAAAATGCATCAGAGTTCTACTAAATCGTGGAAGCAAATATGTTGCTGAAGAATGAGTCGCACCTTTTAGCACCCCTCCTCGACTGGTCAAGCTTTAAGACTATTCTCGATATCTCAAAATGAGTTGAGTCAGAAACATCCTGCAGAAGTCACATAGTCTCTGGGCTGCGTATTTGCCTCAATTTCCACTTCCAATATGGCCATGAAGAACACTCAATGTTATGGTCTGTGCCTAGGTGTCCCCTCAAAGCCTCATGTGGTCATAGGTGGGACTTTTTCAGAGTGTGTGATGCCAGGATTAAGGGTGTGTGATTACTAAATTAGTCCACTGATTGGTTTGGCACCGCCCTAATCCTGGCAGCCTGGATAAGATATAAGGGGCAGAAAGAAGCTGCTTAGAACCTTTGCTTGCCTTGCTGCCTTCTGCCTCTCTGCCATGGTAGCCTGCCTTGGATCCAGCCAATTACGGACTGAAACCTCTACAAACTGTGAGCTAAATAAGTCTTACTTCCCTCAACTTTGGATGTTGGGTATTTTGTCTCAGCAATGAGAGAAAAGTAACTAAGCCATTGGACAAGGAAGACCCCCCCCCCAGGTAGTTCTGCATTGGATAATGGAGGCCAGCGAACAAGGAGTATCTCCAAAACTCCTGGGCTACTTAGGGAATTTCCTCACCCTCAAGATGTGCTATTCACAGTTGTTATGATTGAAATCTTTCTTAAAAAGAATTTTTATTTGAGTATCCCATGTCTGGTCCATTCTAACTAATGGGAAATCTAAGAGTTGTCACGAGATTGCTCTTTTAGATTTTAGGCAGCCATGCCTGGGGAAGTCATGTCTGGAAATGATGGTAGTGCATTTTGTGTATATATATTTAGATATATATATATATATATATATATATATATATATATATCTAAATATATATGTGTGTGTGTGTGTGTGTGTGTAACACTTTTTATTTATTCACCTGTTGAGGCACATAGGCCACTTCCAAATTTTATTTAGGTATTATGAAGTATACTGTTGTGAACTTTTTCTTGGGTTCTCTAATTTGACCCTCATAGTAGGTAATTCTTACAGGAGAAACAGTTGAGTCACACAAAAGTGACAAGTCTCAGGGATCAAAGCATCTCAGAGAAGACGAGGGAAGAATATACTTATTCTATCAGTACCTTCTCCATCTCATCACAGGGCTGACTTCCGATAGCAACTTCCTCTGCCTGAGCGATGGTGTTCTAGACTCATATACATGTAAAGCCGGAAGCTGGTGTTTGGCAGGCTGTTGAAGTTAAGCATTGCTTCATTGCCTTGGAGGAAATAACTTTGCAAAGAATCATGTCTTTACTACCTTTTATATCATAACATATGGCTCAGTGTGAAGAATGTTTTAAATGCTTTTTGGAGGGAGTTTTTGTTAATTTTTAATCTTTATTTGTACATGTTTCCAGTACATAATGATTAGATTCATTATGGAGAACTGGAGCTTGTACATAAGACATCACAATTATTTTTCCCTTCCCCTCTACCCTCTTTTGTTTGCCAGTATCAGATTCATTTATTTATGCCTTTATGAAGATAATTATCATATATACAGATTAACAGATTTATTAGAGGTGATTAATTTTGTCCACCATGAAAGGGTAAAGAAAAAATCCATATTATAGAAAGAAGAGAAGTATACTTTTCATTCTCACAAAACATCTTATTTTCTTTCCCTTTTGCTGTTGACTTCTGCTGCTCACACTGTACCCAACAGGCCACAAAGCCAAGGAGAACCGACACGGAAGAGTGGTGGGCTGTGAAACGGGCACCGCCATGTTAGTCACCTTTCTGTCACCCCGACAGATACCCGAGAGGAACAAGTTAAAGCGAGGAGGGTCTCCTCTGGCCAATAGTTTGCACGTCCCGGTTCCCGGTGACTGGGCCCTGTCACCAGGAAGGACATGGAGGGAGGACATGGAGGAGGGAGCTGCCCACTTAATCGAAGCTGGAGAGAGAAAGAAGAAAGCAGGGAGTTGGGGTTAATGACCTAAAATCTCCCACTGGGCCTCTCCTACAGGTTTCACCACCTCCAAAATGCACCACAGGCTGGGGGCCAGGTCTTCAATACATGGCTTTAGGGAACTTCAGATTCAATCCATAACCACGGCAAATTGCGCTGGCTACGAGGAGTAGAAGAGCATCCGGAAGTCTAGCTCCCCTTTGTTCACAATCAGCTTGGAAATAAAACGTTGCTTCCTCAGTTTTCTACTTACAGCGGTGCCTGAAATCCTAATTCTACTCGGGAAATGGATAGAATGTAAGTAGTGGCAGTGGGAGGACGCCAATTACGCATCCTTATGTGCTACCTACTGTATATGCCTGTGTATTTGCGTCTGAGGATCCCGAGCCGCGGAGGACTTCTGCTCGCCGTCAGCCTGGGGTCAGTGGAGAGAAGAACAGACCTAAAGCGGTCTCTCAGACCCTGGAGAAGAGGGCACATCGATGCCAAAGCTTTGCAGAGTGCTGCTGCATATTTAATCTCTCAAGATGTGCACGTTTGTTTGGAATGTGTGGATATTACACGTTTCCGTCCGCATTCCTGGGTGCCCAGAGGAAGGAAACCACCATGACAAATCCAACAAGCCCGTTTCATCATGTCCAGCTCAAAATGTATGAAAACAGCGATATGAAATGAGCCCAGAACTCCTGCAAGTATTGTTAAAAATGACAGATAGCACAAGAGGATAAAGAATCTCCCATCAGAGCAAATTTGTACTATTTTGCCGCACCTCTCACTGAGACAAATAATGTGGCCTGAAGATTTATCACTTTTTCTCAACCTGTGCCATGCAGAAGGATAGAGGAGGGAGGAGTGAACATCTCACATGGGAATGGCAAGGGGGAGGTAGACAATCAGAGCAACCACAAGGCAGCCCATGATCTGGAACACAAATGCCATAAACTTACAAGCAAAGCATTATTAAAAATTTCCAGCCCCATAAACGTTGCCATTAATCACTTCCAAATTAACCTGATATGAGTTAAATTATTGCAAGTTCCTGTGTAAATTAAATCATTATTAGTTGCAGGCTTCTCTCTTGTTGGTACAGGCAGCAGCTGAGAAAGAAGGGCTAGCGAGACCCACTGGCTTCAATTTACAAAGGAGGGTTTAGGGGGGAAAAGATTTTTGCTTGATTACAAGACCAAAACCACTTCACAGTATAATATCACAATAATTGTAGCCATACATCATAACATGTCATAAGTCCAGGATGAAGCTCAGCCGCCTTTCGTAAGCAGCCGCCACGGATGCAAGAAAAGTAAGGGAATGAGGTAATGGATTTCTTTCTCCTTATTCCACTAGAGAGCAGTGTTCTTTTGTACAAATCAGGTAAATTTTCTCCAAAGAACCTGTGAGGGAAATCCTCTATATAAGAGGTTTTAATACCAACAGAAAAATCTTTCCCTTGCTGTAAAGCTATATATTCTGACTGATATCTCCAGGCAGGGTTTTTTTTTTTTTCCCCCACAAAAGTTGCTCTTAATTGAAGTAAGTGTACTTCTGTTATCCTCTTTTCCATAGACATGTGCAGATGATTCAAAATAGAGCTTGCAAATTAAAGCTACATCCTATAGTACTTTAGATGACTATCTTCTGCCCAAACAGATATCAGTCATCAACCATTAATTATCTTTCTAGGTAACATGAGGACATCGATAATAACAGTTCTTAATTATACCAAAAAATATTCAAGGGACAATAATCAACAATGTCTAGGACAAGAGTAAAGGCAGGGAAAAGAAGGAGAAGAAGGGATGTTTGTTTTTGAAAAGTCAGCCTGACCCACTCCTTTATACTTTTTTAACTCATTATCCTGCTAGTGCCTTTACTGATATTGCTGAGAATAGCAAGTTTGCATGACAGATATTTGTCTGCCTCTCTCAAAGAAAATATTCTGTCATAGGCAGTTTGGCTACCACTCCTTGATGGATCGGTTGACATCCAAGACGTCCAAGGCCAAGTCGACAATAGCTGGAGGTTGCCTCGCATTTCAAGTGTTGTATAAATACATTTCTAACCCTGCAGTCCTAAGCACTGAGAAACAAGCCTACAAACCAGCGAGTCTAACTCTGTGTGCATCTATGTATAACTGAAGGCCTTTGTTGCTCAATGAGAATTAAATTACTGAGTAATTTTGGTTTCTCCTAGAAGGAAATGAATATGCTCTTAAGTATTTAGAATCACCAGAGTGCCTTTTAGGGATCCCTGAATACAAATCAATGTCACCTAAAGTGTGCTTTCCTTGTAGATTCAACCCCATTTTTCTCCATTTGCCCTTAGTATTCTTTTTCTGCTACACCACATCATTTTGTTATTTCTCTTCCTTAAACAGACTGAACAGTATAGTTGTAAGCAAAAATATCTTGGGAGAAAAATAAATGGAGGAAAATCTGAAGCTTGACAAATAGCAATAGGAAAGGCTCTTCAGAGTATTTACCATGTTAATCTAGAGAAAGTGTTAAATTACATCAACAGATTCTGGGATTTATTTTGGTCTGCTCATCTTTGCCTGGACCCCCAACTTTCTGATATAGTAAATGCAGGGAATTTAATATTACTTGACCAAAATAAACTTGAGCTTCCAAAATTTCAAATCCTGGTAGCATGAAGAACAGTTTTTCGCCTGAGATCTGGCACTTAGACAAAGCTGAATAAACAGGGGTAAAGCCAAGTGTGATTGGAGAGAGGAAAGAGTAATTCCCCTCATTCCAACCTGTTTTAAAACCAAATGGCTGCAATTCAGCTACAAGACTTTGCTTATATTGTAGAAACCGGAACATCTACTAATTAGACACCAAGAGCAGTACAGGGAACTTCACAGACCAACAATTCTGTGTCTTGATCACTTTCCCATAGCTGGGACAAAGTACCCAGCACCCACAACTTAAAGGAGAGACTTTTTATTTCCTTGCTTACAGTCTCATAGTTTCAGTCCATGTTTGGTCTTCAAAGTAGAAACAGGAAGGCAGAGAGACATGCAGGAAAAAGAGATGCTCGATCCCTGGCGGCCAGGAAGCAGAGAGAGAATCTAGAAGCCACAGACTTTTCTGGGTCACATCCCCCAGTGACCAGCTGACAACCAGGCTCCACCCCCTAGAGGGACAGTCAGCTACTGAGCTCCTCAGTGGGCGGATGGAACGGTGGGTGACTCCACAGACGACAGAGCGCCCTCATCATCCATCCAGTCCCCTTCCAAACACATGAGACTTTGGGGAACGTTTTAGATCTAAACCGAAACCCCGAAAAGAGACCTAGCTCTGCGTTTTATGTCTACTGTGTGTTCTTTGTGCTACATCAGGCAAAGCTCTCTGCACCTCACCATCAGCATGTATACAAATACAGCAAAACTTGAGCATGTTCCCTTCTGAAACTGCATGAACGGCCAATTACTGTGCACTTTGCTTAAAATAAGCACTTGGAACTGGATGAAAATATTTCTAAGCAACTGATATGTCCCAACCAGAGGCAAAATTTGTCATTTTTATGTGAAATCCTTTAAGTCAGATTTTTTTAAATAATCCAGAACAAATCTTAAAATATTGAAATTCCTTGGCCAAAAGTGCATTCTGCACCCTCCTATGCAAACAAGTCAGATAAATAGCTCATTAAGAAAAACACCTAATTTTGGAATTTTTGGAATATCTGAACTCTAGATGGAGTACACAGAGTGTCAAAAGTTTTTGTTTTGTTTTGTTAACAATTGGAAAGGCACTGAACAGACTGTAAATGCATATCCCCATTTGAGAGGGCAAGTTGGCAATATGTTCAAAAGCCTTAGAAATATTCAGACTTTGAGGTAGTAATTCTATTCCAAGGAACACATTCCAGAGAAATAACAACCAGAAATAGCATCAAAAGCTTGCAAACAAGGCTGTGTACAACCATTTTTTACAATAGTGAAAAATTGGATACGATTTCAACGTCTAACAATAGGGGATTAGTTAAATATATTGTGGTATTTCTTTACAATAGTCTATTGTGAAGCCATTAAAACTATTTTCAAATAATGTTTAATGACACAGGAAGTGTGCTAATATAAATTTAGGTGAAAAAATGGATATAAAACTGAATTTACAATGTGATGTCAATTTTACAAAAACCAAGCATTGCATATAATTATTCTTATTCAACATATTTTAAATAGTCAACCAAATATTGTCAAAACATTAAGAAGTAAAGATAAATTGCAAGCTTAGGAATAAAATATTTTCATTTTTCCCCATGTGTGTCTCAAGTTCAGATTACAATCATGAGTTTAGAAAGATGTAGTACATAATTTTATAAGATTGTAATTTACTTCTTCATGTAATTCCCTTTTCTCCAAATTCCGACAGAAGGACCTTCAATATTTATTGGCAGAAAACCAAAGAATGAGGGATTCAACTACAGAGATACTGCAATTTACTTTGTATGATGTCAGATTGTTTCTGCTGTTATAGAAAAATACTTAAAATTTGGTCAATTATGCAGGATAGAAGTTTGTTTTTCATAGTCCTGGCGGCCAAAAGTCCAAGGAGGAGCCACAGTTCCCTTGCGGATTTTTTATGAGGTCACTGATCCCTGTTCACAAAGGCAGAGGCCTTAATCATGTCTTAACGACCACTCCTCTTAATACTATCACATCTGTGATTAAATTTCACCATGAATTTTGGTGGGACATATTGAGACTGTATTGTATTCAAGGAAATTCAGCTGTATTTGGTAAATTTTTGAATGGGCCCAAATGAATTTGAATTGCACATCATCTGAGATTTCCAAAGGGCAAACATATGTTGTAAGGAACTTGGAAACTTCGGACTGACTAGTTAAGGGGATTCCATAGAAATCTATTTGCAAGGAGGCTGGAGAAAACCTACTGGAATATAACAGGATTGAGTAAAGAAATAGGAGCCAGAAACTTCAGTCACCTACAGAGATAAACAGTGTTGGCATGTGATCTTCACTCAAAATTTGAGCTCTCCCTGCCTGACCCTGTAGAATCCTGTCTGGAGAGGAAGGGGAAGGGTTGTATATAAGTAAAGAGACTTACAGATAAACGTGGACGAATTCCCACTTGGGCAGAAGAAATAATTCCACAGGAACCCCCCCCACACACACAGATTGTAGGATACATAAAAAGATATTCTTCATTCCTATTGATCATGAATATCCTGGAGACTTTACAATTTTAATCAAAGAAATTGGAGCACTGGTTTATCAAGGGCAAACACTTTGCACCTGGACCAGCAACCGTGGGTAGGAACTGTGGGTAGCAACCGTGGGTAGCAACCGTGGGTAGTCCTAACAGAGCAGCACCTAGAAGGCCTGTGCCTCCCAAAGGGTGCACATTTTCTTGAATGCAAACAAGATACCCAAAAGGTGTTCTGGATACAATGCAGAAGGAGACAATTTCTATGCAGCTAGAGTTTCAGAGTCAGAAAGAGAGACAGAGCCAG
The DNA here is from genome assembly GCA_004026905.1 of Hystrix cristata. Lineage (NCBI taxonomy): Eukaryota > Metazoa > Chordata > Mammalia > Rodentia > Hystricidae > Hystrix > Hystrix cristata. The sequence goes on from PVJO010010458.1 coordinate 55,070, forward strand.
GGAAATAAAATGTGTTTTGGTCCTATTTCCTTGGAAGCTGCTTATTTTCAGATCGAAAGCTCAAGTTGTTTACTGAATCAAGATTTCCACAGTCTTCCACCTGTGGGGGCAGTGAACTAGATCAAAGTCCTCAGGACTGATCCAGAGCAGAACTGATGCTGAATTGGATTGATGGGGAACATCGCAGTGAATAAAAGGAAAGTGGAACAGCAGAACGCTAGCCTCAGTTCTGTACATAATGTTGAAGAATGGCTATTTCAGCATGCAGATATACACTGCTCATTTCTGCTTTCAAGAAGTATTTTTTTATATATCCAATTAACTCAATACACCATCAGGATTCATCTAAACCAATTTTTATTTCTGAATTTCTTTTTCTGAAGAGTTCTATTTTTAAGTAGTGACATTTCATGACTTTTATTCTTTCTTAGCTATCTTGCAAAGAACAAAGAGAATGATTCACTTTTTAATGTTAAACTAGGGCAAAACTTTTGTACTGTTTTTATAATTACAATTGGGCCCAGCGGATCCTTTTATATATGTAATTATTATTTGGATCACTGGACCCTTTACATATAAGGTACATTATGGGTTCTCAGGGCTTTTTTATGTTTTCCTTTATCTTGAAACATTTTACTATTTCATTATCCCAGCAATTATTTTCTCATTGCTTATCAATTATTCCAAGCTATTCTTTAAAAGCCTAAATAATAAGAAAATAGAAGAATGATGCGGTCATGTAGAGGAATGACAAAATACTAAAACAATCACATTGCAGCATTCTTCAGTTTTCTTATTGTACTGTTTAAGGTATGGCATCATTTGAGATGATATACTAGGAGAATGGAGACATGGTCTTTGTGGTTTACTTTTAATTTTGAATTCAGAATTTCTGATGTTCAGCCCACAGTGGCAAACAGGAAAACTGAGAAAGATATTTCAGAATGCAAACAAACAGGAGAATTCTGTATTCGAATAATAGTGAAATTCATCACATAAGCAAAAAACTTAGCTTATAAATATTCAGAAGAAAATGTCCTAGGTTAATTTTCTCAAACTCAAATATCAGGGAGTGAACAACACATGTCTAAGGATGAAGAGGAAACATTTTCCTCACACAGTCATTCATCAGGAGGGACACAGCCACTCAGTGCTGCGCAACGATCAATGAGCCGTACTGTCTTAGAATGAGTGGCAATCTTCCCTCAGCTCTGACAGTGTCCATGTACAAAACTTGACCTAGTACAGTTTGTAAAAGGACAAATGTTGAAAGCAAGTGTGTACAGAAAGATGATCAGAAAAAAATAAGTGGTGTAGAAATGACAAATAAAATCAACGATAGCTCCAAATGGTGTTCTAGAAATGTAACATTGAAAATGGTTGGAATTACAGAGCTGATAGAATGCCACTAAAATTACGAGTCACCCAAAAGTTTGAAAACTTGTGTTTAAGTCTTGCACGTTGGTGATGTGAGTTCAGCAAGAACAAGGATGAACAGTAAGGTAAAACCTATTAGGCACACATCTGAAGTAAGGAATCTACACTGACCACATGGCTGCATCCCAGATTCCTGCACAAGTGCCCAAGAGCAGCTGGTAGCATTCAGAGGGTGCTGCCCACTGTGGACATGTGTAGCATCAAAATCAGGAAAATACAAAAGGAAGAGTTGAGATTACTGTGTTAAGTTCTCACTCCGATTTCTAGATCATTTTCAGTGTCCCTCTATTCTTGTTGTAGATGTGTTAAATGATGAAAAATATGACAAACTAGGAGGGAGGACTTGGCACCACGTGGCGAACAGCAACGGCTATTTTTCCTAAGCGTCTGAGATTTAAAGGGTGAAGACTGGAAATTGGTTCTTAAACTGGACTCCATCGTGGTGTTATACCAGAAATATTTCATGGCACCAGTCTGGGAGTTGGTTTCAAGCCAGGCACATGTGTTCAAATAAAATTGGGGGCCAAAATTACAATTATATGAAAGATGCTAATGTCTTAGGACAAATATAACAGTAGACGTCAGAACTGGTCTTCTCCACTCACCCTTTTCCCCTTCCTTTCTGCCTGTATCTTCTTAATCTTCTTCCTTTTATCTCCCCCTCTTTCTTTTATGAGTCTGGGTTAATTTAGAAACTGCTGAAAGAACATATAAATGACTTATTGCAATTACGGATCAAAGAGAAAAATTGTTGGTTGTCTCTCAAAGCCAAGCCACTCACTGAACTCCTACAGGCAGTTTTTTCAAACATAAGAGGATAATACAGTTTCAAAGAAAAGATTACAGAGGAAGAGTAATTCATAACCTCCATTAGTTTATAGGATTTCATTTTCATAGTCTCAATGGCTGTAGAGGCATGTTTCAGCCTGTGTACATTTATTGAGCAGCTACTAGATCTTAAACACTGAGAATCTAAAAATAAATATGGAGAGACAGATTCAAATGGTGCAAAATTAATTGAAGAGCTAAGAGATCAAAATGTGTCAAGAACACAACCTACAGACAAAAAGATAATACATTCCCAGAGGAGAGACACAAGTTATATCTGACAAAGCAATAGAAACTCAATAGAGCTTCAGTTTAGGTCTTAATTTTAAAGCATTCCCTTTGGGTTTTTTTGTTTTTTTTTTTTTGCCTATTTCATCGGTAAGCAAACAAACTTGTTTGCTCTGTGGCAATAAAGGATCTGGTGTTGCTATCACAGATATAATCTTCTTACAAAATGCTGCCTTCCCCTTATTTCAAGGGTGCACATGGCTACAGAGTCCAGTAAACTAGCCAAATAAGAACAACAACAATAACTTGGGTTTAAACTTTTGCCCAACCAAATCAATGTTTCTCACCAATGGCCTGAATCTCGGTCCAAAAACACCATATATAACGTGGAAGAAATTGATATTTTTAGTTTACCCTCCATAGTACTAAAAAATATAAAATCTGTATCCAATACACACAATAGATTTCCATTGCTTTAGGTGCAAAATTAAAGCATTTCAATCTCCTTCCTTTTCTCCTTCACAGCCCTATCTACGTTTCCAAAATGTTTGTGTGTATTTGTGTATGTTTGTGTATAATATATATATATATTTTCAATGGTCTCATTTTCAAGGTGGTCTTACTAGGTTCTGATAACTTCTAGGATAGTTGATTTTTCTGAAAAGGCTTAATTTTGTTCCCTTCCACTTAATTTTCCCTTTCCAGAGTCACTTCTCAGGTCCCATATTTTCAGTAATGCAGATTAGGCAATTATTTACTTTTCGCTTGAGTCTAAAAGCACAGCAGCAGGCCTAGAAATATGTTTTAGATCCCATTCATGCTGAAAAATTACTGGTAACTCACTGAAACCTGAAAGTGATTTTATAAAAATGTTTGGCTAGCGTTGCTGAGGGTGTCTGGGCCCGGCCTTACCTCACCCATGTAAGTCTTGGGTGGCCTCGTCTGATCAGGACCAGCTGTGAGTGCCTCGGTCCTGCACGTTGTTGTTTTGTCACACACAGGAAAAGAGCAGCACACTCCTATGGAGGTGCGAGGCTTTCCAAGGTGGGACAGAGACGGGGCTCCTTCAGTTCTGCTAAACCTTTCTGTGCTCAGTTAAGCTGTTCCATTCCACCCTGGTACCCCTCGAAATCTCTCACTTGGAAGCTGCTTAGACCAGACTGAGTGAATAGCTCTAGAAAATTGGGAACATAATTCATTAAGAAATAATTGTATATAATAAAACTTTTTCCCAACTTCTCCATGGATTTTAAAGGAAAAAAATATATAATAATGACAATATATTATAATTTTCTTTTGAAGTAACAATGAATTTGTTCCAGGTCACATATTTATAGCGGCAGGTAAGATGATTTAGCTTTTTATTTTCTGCTTCGAAAGATCACGTGGCTGGCTAATGTATGGAGCATTCTGAGCAAATCTATATGTAGCCTAGTGCTTACCTAAGGATTATATTAAAATTTGTTTACAAAAGTAGCATTAGATATTATATTTTGGTGCCTCTAAACACAAAGTTTCTGGGCCAAGATCTGTGGTGTCAGAACAAGCTGTGTCTGAGGCTGAGGATCTCAGAAACCATCGCTGGGGATCAGCGTAGCGGGAGAGAAGGTAGTGGGGGAGGACAAAATGTTCATCAGAGAAAACGTAGCAACAGCAGCATTTTTCACAGTAGCCCAAAAGTGAACACCACCCAAAGGATAAACTCCACTGATGAATGGAAAAATATAGTGTAGAGATATTTACGCAACAGAACATTATTCAGCCTTAACAACAAATAAAGTGCTTCCATATGCCATGACATAGGTAAATCTTATATTAAGTGAAAAAGCTAGATGCAAAAATCATGTTATATGATTTCACTTACATGAAATATGCAAAACGGACAATTCCATAGATAAGGAAGTAGAATGAAGAGTGACTCCTAATGGGTACGCAATTTATTTAGGCACGATGAACATGCTTTGGAACTAGATAGTGATGATAATTGCACAACTTGTGAATATATTAAAATCACTGAATTGTGTAATTTAAATAGGGAGTTTTATGCAATATGAATTATATAGATTTAGAAAAACTGTGTGAGAAAGAGAAAAACAATCTAACTTGTTTTGTGTGCTCTGGATTACTTGCCTCAAAGAGTCTGCACATTAGTAAACTTCATTGCAGTATTCAACTCTCAATGTTTCTCTCAAATTTTCTCCCTTTTTAATTCTCTTCTGCTCCATTTTAGGTTGTTTATTTATATCTAATTTCTTGTTTTGGATTTTTTTCTTTTTCAAGTATGTCTGATTTCTTGTTAGACCTATATATTGGAAATTGAGTTGCAAATTACATATAATTTTCATTTTAACAATATATGTGGGTCTTTTTCAAATTTGTCTCTTTTTTTCTTATTTCTTAGTTATGTACTCAATATGCTCTTTTATTTCATTCAACTAGTTTGTAATGATTTCTGATATCTTCAAACTTTGTGAAATGAATTTTTAAATTGTTTTCTTCTAAAAATTCTCATTCATGGTTGTCTTTTTTGCTCATCTGGGTCTTCTGTGTGTGTACATGCCTGTGTGTGTGTGTGTGTGTGTGTGTGTGTGTGTGTGTGTGTGTGTACGCAAGAGAAGTTGGAAGATGCATTTCTTGGAACTCTATCACTGTGAAATGTTTCTAAAGCACTAGGCGTTTGCAGAACATAATGTACACATTCCTCATGGGTAGTTGCTACATGTAAATAAAACATCTTTTTTCCATCTCTTCCTCTTCTGTCTTCCATCTCTTGATCCCCTTCCCATTTGAGAATGATTTATCTTCCTACATTTTATTATATTTAATTTTGCTCTTCATTTATATTTTGGGTTCCTCATATGAGAGGAAACCATGCAATATTTAAGATTGTGTGTCTGATTTATTTCCTTTAACATTATGGTCTCAAGGTGCATCTATTTTTCTACAAATGACTAGAGTTTATCTTTCTTTATGGCAGAGGTAAACTTTTAGAGTTGAATTTAAGTGTTACCTTTCCATTAAGGATCAGCTTTTGCTTCTGTTGTGTGCCTAGATAAACAAACAATCCTAAGTATTTTACAGCTAAAATCCTACTTCAGAGAAATATAGGACATCCGGATAACATCAATTACAACAAAAATTTGCTGTGTGTTTTGGATTATGGTTCCAAACACTTGAGAGAATTATTGCTTTACTAAAAAATCTCATCCAAGTATAAGTCCAAAACATATCTCTTTTCTTCACCATTTGTTTCTTTAAGATAATTTTTATTTTTAGTGGACAAGATAGAGAATTCTCTCTTCATAATTCCAAACTTACAGCCACATTTTCTGAGGGCTCTAATTTCTGTCTCCTGCTTTCTATAGACATATCATTGGCTAAAGTAAACTACAATGAATTATCTCATTTTCATGAGAATGTATGTCGTAGCTTTACTTATCTCACCACAGCTGGAAATACTGATCCCCATGAGAATGGGTACAGGTATAACTTTTTATTTTTATTTTTATTTATTTATTTTTTATTTATTTATTTATTTTTTTGTGTGGTGCTGGGGATCGAACTGATCTTTTTTTTTTTTTTTAGGTATAACTTTTTATATTGAAATACTCCTCAACATTAACAAGAATCACCAACTGATATACAAAACAATGTTGAAACAAGTTGAATGAAATAGCCATACTGACATGATCTGAGGGAAATATAACTGAAAGTGATAAAAATTACGGGAGTGACCCTAAGTAAAGAGCGAGAACTAACTGAAGACATATGTGAAAGTTACCCGAAATCTTTCTTGAAAATATTATCTGTACTAAGTGAGCTTACATGTTGGGTGCACAACAGACTGGCTTACAATTAACTACTTTTTTATAAGTAGACATGCGCTCTGAAATAATGATAATTTTTTTTTTTTTTGGGTGGTGCCGTGGATCGAACTCAGGCCCTTGTGCTTACAAGGCAAGCACTCTAATTACTGAGCTAAATCCCCAGCCCCAATAATGATAAAATATTAATACAGTGTTTTAGATTTCTGTCACAAAATCCCTGAGATAGAGCAACTTACAGGAGGAAAGCTTTGTTTGGCTCAAAGTTTCAGGGTCACTTGACCCTCAAATCCAGGGTCACTTGGCCCCATCACGTTGGGTCTGGACAACGTGGTTCACCCTGGCAGGGGCAGGCGGTGAGACAAAGCCACTGCTTCGTGGAGGCTAGGAGACAGAGAGTGAATCCATGAGAGACATAGACAGAGAAAGAAAAGAGCCATGGGCCCCAGTATCCCTTTCAAGAACAAACCTACAGCGGCCTAACTTTCTTCCTCTGTGCCCCGGGTCCCAAAGTCCCACAGGCTGGCAGCCAAGTCTTCAACACATGACCTTTGGGGGACAGTTCTGATCTAAACTGTTACATAAAGTAGACACATAAACCAGTAACATTGTTGTTTATTTTGTAACTAATAAGTATTCCATATATAATTTTATGTGCTGTGCTTTTTTTTTTAAATTTTTTTACCTAGAATATGTATTGGTACATTGTATACATAATGATCATATTCAGCATGGTTATTTGTACCTGTACATGATACATCTTAGTTTTCCCCCCTTCCCCACCCTTCCCTTTCATTCTCCCCTTCCCTATTTGCAGCAGGTTTATTTACATTTTTTTCACTTTCTCCTTTCTTTTCTTTTTCCCTTCCTTCTTTTCCCTCTTCTCCCTATCTAGTTCTCCTCTTTTGAATACTATCTTTTTTTTACATGATATCTATTATATCTCTTTGTCATTATTTATACTTATGGTTTCTCATATGAGAGAAACAACTCGATGTGTACTGATGAGTGTCTGATTGAGTGAATTTAAGAGTATGTTCTCAAGGTGCATCCATTTACCTACAAGTGTCTCTAGTTTACACTTTCTTATGGCAGAGTAGTACTCCATTGTGTAGAAAAATCACATCTTCTTTAGCCATTCATTGGTTGTTGGGCATTTAGATTGTTTCCAAGATTTAGCTATTACAAATTGTGTTGCTATAAACATGGTTGTGCATATGTCACTGTGGTATGATGATTTTAATTCTTCTGGGAATATACCCAGTCGGGGAATAGCTGGGTCAAACAGAACCTCCAGTTGTAGTTTTTTGAGGAGTCTCCACACTGATCTCCACAGTGGCTGGACCAATCTACATTCCCACCAACAGTGGAGGAGGGTTCCTTTTTCCCGCAGCCCTGCTAGCATTTGTTATTGGTTGATTTCTTGATAATATCTGTTCTTTCTGTAGTGAGATGGAATCTTAGTGTTGTTTTGATTTGCATCTCTCGAATGACTAATGATGTTGAGCACTTTTTCATATTTTTATTTGCTATTTTCATTTCTTCATCTAAGAAACGTTTATTCATTTCAGATGCCCATTTTTGGATTGGGTCTTTAAATTTGGGGGGGGTTGATTTTTTTGAGGTCTTTATATATTCTAGATGTTAGAGCCTTGTCTGAGGGACATAAGACTGGCCACACAGTAGGTTTGTTTGTACAGCATCACCACACACACTCAAGGAATGTGTTGTGCCGTATGACGATGACATCGCTGCCGTGTCACTGGATGGTGGTCCACAGGAAGTTCTGAGCTCCATTACAACCTGTGGGAGCACGTTCACATGCTCAATCTATCACTAAGTGAGAGAAATGTCGTGATGTGGTACATGGCCATCTATGTGTGTATTGACGAATCTCACCCAATTATACACTTGAGTTCTGTGCATTTCAGTTCATGTAAATATATCTTAAAAATGAAGACTTTGGAAAAGGTAACAAGCTAAACATTGGACAGTTTTGTACCTGAACGAAAACAAAACAGGGGGACTGACGACCTTAGAACTGGAGAGGAAAAAAGCATCACATAGATTAGTAAGTAAAAGTAAATTTTAGACTTCTTATTTTCAACTTTATAAGGATTATAAACACAAGGCATGTATCCTGGTATTTCCTTTCCCTCCAAACACGATCAATTTTATTAATTGTTCCAATGATTTTTTAAAACTTTAACTGCATTTTTTCAGAAATACTTCCAGGTAAGTATTGCCAACAGATAACATTCACAAACACAACAAAAATTATTCTCCATTATCATTTTACACAGCTATAATTTAAGTTAGTTATGTAACCCGTGTACTTCTTTCTTTCTTATCTCACATCTAATTTATCCTTAAGCACTGTTAATTCTACATAAAATTGTATCTTAATTTTGATTACTTGAGTCCATGTCCATCACTGCTGTCCTAGTTCCCTCATTGTTACCTCTGTATGTTACTGGACTGTTGCTCCCCAGTTGTTCTTGTTTCTACCCTTCCATTCTTTTGACAAAAGAACAGGAAAACTCTTAAAAACTGTGTCCAATAAGTTGCATCCCACCAACTCCCCTGTTAGATCTGGATCTCCCTTTCTTACCTTTTCTCCTGTTATGCTGTGACCAGCTCTCTCTACCAGGGCAAGATCGAGCCCCATGTTCACCCTTAAACACAGCACACGTGTCTCTGGCTCACTGCCTTTGCATCTCTCCTTTCTGAAGAGGAATGCTTCCCAACTGTCTTAGTCACTTTCGGTATGCCTGCCTCTTGTGACCACAGCGCCTCTCCTAACAGAACATCCAGCTAGGAATGAATGAGTAGATTAATCCACTGATGACTAAAGCACT
>PVJO010010459.1:0-64189 GCA_004026905.1 Hystrix cristata
AAAGAGAAGAAGAAGAAGAAGAAGAAGAAGAAGAAGAAGAAGAAGAAGAAGAAGAAGAAGAAGAAGAAGAAGAAGAAGAAGAAGAAGAAGAAGAAGAAGAAGAAGAAGAAGAAGAAGAAGAAGAAGAAGAAGAAGAAGAAGAAGAAGAAGAAAATAATAGTGGGTAGATGATTAGGAGTCATCACTGTAGCTTGTTCTTTAATTTTGCCCCGGACCATGCAGAAGGACCTCTCAGATAAAGGTGTTTGGGTAAGCATGCAATTAACAACATAGCATCTGTAGGAAGCTACTGGAGCCCTTGATCTTTAGTTGAGATTGTCAAGGTTCACAGAAATATATTTTCAGATCTGCCAACACCAAAAATGTTTTGGAAACAACTGTTGGGAAAATCGCTAGCCACAGGACAAAGAGTATAAATTCCTAGGCACTTCTGAAAAATAGTAAGAGTTTCATGGCTGAAAGCATTTTTAGAATGTCTCTTTAGAGGAAGTTAGATACTGAAAACAGGTCTGATTTAGAATAGGTTTTCATTTTACATTTTTTTTTTTTTTTTTTTTTTTTGGGGTTCGAACCCAGGGCCCTGTGCTTGCAAGGCAAGCACTCTAACGGCTGACCTAAATTCCCAGCCCTATTTTACATATTCTTATATTAAATTGAAGCTCCAGTATCCTTAGTCTTCTTATGGGCTATGAGATTTATCAATATTTATGCTAATATCCCAATAAATGAGTTATATTTGTACTCACTTCCTAGGTAGATCTTTTAGGAAGCCTCTGACACCTGTAGTGCCATCTAGTGGTGCTTACCTTGACCCCGTGACACACGATCCTTTAAGGGTTGGAAATGGAAGTCAAGGTGACCAAATCCATATTAAAATAAGCAAATGTTCCAGTTGCCATGACCTCAAGCCATCGTGATTTTCTATTTCTTTTTCTCCCTCCTCCAATTTACTCTCCTTCCTTCTTCTCCAAAATTGGGGATTTTCTTAAAAAGCAACATCCTTTGCTCCTTCTTTTCTCCTAAATTACTATAAAGGAGTTGGATGATTACTTTGACTCCTGTCTTAGTTACTTTTATCATTGTTGAGACAAACTACCTGACATACAAAGTTAAAGGAGGAGAGGTTTATTTGTCTCACAGTTTGTAGAAGTTTCAGTTCATAGTTGACTGGCTCCAAGGCAGCGTGGCATGGCAGAGGGACATTGTAGAGGAGAAACACTCACGGCAGGCACAAGGTAGAAGGCAGCAAGTGAGGAGCAGTGACCCTCTTTCTGTCCCTTTTGTTTGATCCAGGCTACCTAACCTTGGGGCAGGTAGCACTCACACCTAACATGGGACCATTTTAATCCTAGCATCACACCATGAATCAATCTCAGCAATACACATCCTGTACCCAGTCACCTCTGAAAAGCCCCACTTACGGCCACATGAGCTTTGGAGGGACATCTAGACACAAGCCATGACAACTTCCAAAATTAAAATCCCATGAATATCATATTAAGACTTTTCACATCTACATATCTGGACCCGATAGTCCTGTGCTCTGGTCTCAAATTTCTAAACTCACTGGACATGTCTGCCTGTAGGTCCTGCTGTCATACAGCTCAACCCAAAGACTAACAGAAAGTCTTTCTTATTATCTATTGATGGCGTTCATTTCTCTCTTTCTCCCCATCTCATGGTTTCGTTAGAATCTGGTGATTCTTTTTTCATCTTTTCCCTTAGTGAAAAGTAGAAAAGGCATAGCCTTTGCCACTGACCTGATGATTATTTGAATCTTGGGTTTGCTAGATTCTAGATGTATGACCTTGAGGTAGATAGACTGTTGGTTGGAATAAGAAGACATATAAAAAGCAAAAATACAATCAATCATGTTATCTAGTATGCTACGAACAAAACAATAAATGCCCTGGGACTATGGAGGCCAAACTGATCACTGATGACTTCTAGGAAATCAAACTTGGAATTTCATTTTGGAAGTTTGCCAAGTCGAGAAGGATAACATAGAAAAGGAAGTTGTCACCCTGGGTGAGGGGACTATTGTGAACACAGCTGTGGAGGTGGGATTCTATGCACTTACTCAAGAGAAAACCAGGCGACTTATATTTCTGAACAGGAAGAAAGCATTTTTAAATACAGAAACTTAATTTGTTGGAGGTTATAGAGAGCCTTGAATCCTAGTGGTAGGCATTTTCACCTTGGGATAAAGTGGATAGAGGACCTGAGCAACAGCATATGTTCAACATGGTGTATTATTCCACACACATTTTAGCTAAGTAAAAAGGAAATTCTTTGTGATGGAGAAAAAAATAATTGAAAACAAGAGGGAATGCCAGGCATGGTGCCACATGCCTGCACTCCGGAGGCTGAGGCAGGAGGATGGCTGCAAGTTTGAAACCAGCCTGGACTACATAAGTGGATTCAAGGACAGATTGAGCTGGATAGCAAGACTATGTCTCAAAAAACAAAAACAAAAATGAAACAAACAAACAAAAACAAAGAGAGAGAAAGAATTAATGAATGCAAAAGAACTAGAGAGCAAGAGGAGTGAATCAAAAGTGGCAATGAGAAAAAAAGTGCTATAGTTTGGATTTCAAATGTCCCCCAAACGTCCATGTGGTAAAGGCGGGGGCCCCAGGTGGTGTTATTGGGAGGCTATGGAACATTTAAGAGGTACGGCCTGGGGCTGGCTTGGACATTGGGGAGTGGCCTTGAAGGGGATTGTGGGACACGAGACCATTCCTCTTTTTGTCAAGCCATGAGGAGAATAGTTTTTCTCCTGCCATGATGTGCTGGCCCAAAATCACCACAGACCCAAAATTGATGAGGCCAGATAATCACAGACTGGAACTGAACTGCCCAAACTGAAGCCAAACAAAACCTTTACTGTAGTTGATTATCTTGACATTTGTTATAGTGATGGAGAGCTGACTAACATAGGCAGTTGGTAAGGACTAAAATCTGATTGGAGATTTGAATTGGGTCAAGCTAATTTAGCTGGAGTCACTAATTTAACTAATATGTATCCATTTTATGCCCCAAAACAGTAGTAATTCTAATCAACTGTCTGGCATGTCGGCTGACATGAAAGGATGGTAAATATTCAGAAAACTTTTGCTGAAAAAGGAACAGGACATTCAGCCACAATCAAATTCAATCCAGCTGAACTCGGCAATGATCAAAATACACACCTTCATGAACCCCAAAGGTAGTTAGTGTGGCACTTTTGAAGCTATAAAAAAGGTGCGTTGTCAAAATAAAATTACTGCACCCACTGAGAAATGGGTACATGCAGAATACAGAAAAGTCATGACAAAACATTTTAGCAGATTGTGCAGATTACCAAAATTGGGAAAGTTTTGAAGAATACGACCTGACTTTTCTGTGAGCCGTAGGAGGCACTTTCTGCTGTCAGAAGGACCAGAGAAGCATCTACCTGGGAGCTTTGAAAAATTGCCACGAAACACATAACCTTTTGTGGATCTGTCTTCCAATGCTCTTAAAATCAGGCAAGAACTGATTTAACCCCGGTGAGCACCATGCACAATGTAATTGCTCAGTAAACAGTAAGCACTACACTTTATAAGAACCCGGAGTATGAAATTACTCAGTTCCACCTTCTGTCACACTATTATTTTAAAAATGAAAAAGTTGAAATTGAAAAATTGGGAGACTTAGTGGCAGATCCTTGTAAAGATCTACCTACAAGACTATAGCCTCTGAAGGGATTCGTTGGCCATTCTTTCTGTAGTTGAAAAACTTTGAACATTTACTGAAAGTTAATTGTTTTCCCTAAAATATCGTTAATAAAGTTAGAGTCCACGTGACTGTAAAAACTTTGAGTGCAGAAACCATGACTAGAAAATGCTGCTTTCAATAAATTCTTGTTCAGTGAATGAGTGCTCTTTTTGCTTTATAAATGAAGACTTGAATGAAAAAAGGATTAAGAATCATTTGTACAGCAGACCACTGAATCTTTGCTATTTGAAAAGTATTGGCACATATATTACAATCTCTTTCTTCTAAGTAACAAACCACTTTTGGAATTGATTACTTAGTTTATTTTCTTAACTACCTGGTTATTTTGGTGATTAAATTAATTAGATTCCATGATGGTAAGTACATTCCCCAAGCACTAGTCAGGAGTCATACTCTGGTTATTCAGCTAAAGACATTTCCTTGCTGATGGAATATGAAATTGTTTCTAATTTTCCTTCTGACACAACAAATTCCATTTTTAATAGCTCAAGAATGAATCCTATTTAGGGTTTCTACCTGTCTTTGCAGCATTTTAAGAACTTGAGAGGAATTCTGATTCTTGCCTTGATGCAGGAGGTAGGTGAGCATTTTCCTTCCCAAGTGGAATAGCATTCCACAAAGCTATTTCTGTTCTTTCAGAGAAATTTCTTCCCTGTTCCTTCCCACCGAACGAGCCTCTTCCTGAAGATTAAGAGGTGATGCATCTGGAATAACATAATCTCATCCAGGTTTGTGGTTCATCTGAAAATCAAATCCCCAAAATCTCATAGTCCGTCTGGCTACACATACATTTGGGTAAAGTTTAAGTGTCAACCACGACGCAGAGTTAACAACTTTCAAGAGAGGAGAAGAAAGGGAAGTTCTATTTTTAAGTCAGGACTAAACATCCCTCCTTTTTGGTGGTGTGTTTTTCTTTCGGCAGGTCAGAGAGTGCTGTTGGCAGAAGCTCTTCAGTGTGTTTGTTTCTTCTGTGGTTATGCGTGCTCAGCAGGTCCTTGTAAGTGTGAACAGAACACAGACCCAGCCTGGGCCTGGGTTGAAGCAGACGTGTTCGAGTCGTGAAAACACGAGTCTGGAGATTGAGTGGATCCGCTTTTTGACATTTCTTTCAGGAAGAGCATGTGGGTTCTGGGTAATGAGCTGGTTAGTGGACAAGCCATAGAGTGGCAGGGCAACATGTTTGGTGTTTGCTTAATTGGTAGTTATTGGTACAAGATAGGAGCGGACAACTTAGTACTCGTTAAAGGCCTGGGTTGCGAAGGCAGATTGCCCAGAGTTCATGGTCAGGGCTGAGGCATGCTAGACACGTGATGTTGAACTGGTTATTTATCCTCTTCTATCTTATAACGTGGGGGTGAGGACAGATTGTGGGATTTTATAAGCATCGCATTGGATGATTTATATGAAATAAACATATGACATAGAATTTATTAAAGAGTAAGTACACAAGAAGGAACTGTTGATCAAATAGAATTTGGTTGCCCATCCTGTTATTAACGTACTTCTGAAGAGTTTGTAGTTTTCATAGTAAATATTAAAAATTAAGATTTTCAAAAAGCTTCATGTGGTCCAGAATATCGATAATGATGAGATACAGATATTGGTAATGACTGTAAAAGTTGGGGTGGTACACTTCTAGAGGAAACTTTATTACCATAAACCAAAAGCCTTAAGCAAACACTTTTACCTAATTCAAATTTTGATAGTTACTTTGAGAAAATCATCAGAAATATAAACCAAGAGCAAATGTAAAATTTTGTTACATTTTCTTACTGCATGGTATTATTTCTAGTAGTGAAATCCAGAAACAAAAAGTCCAACACAGTATGGTGGAATTTACTCATATAACGGAATAGCTGTATAGCTATTAGAAATCTTAGTTTAAAAGAATTTTTCCAAGATAAAATGCCTTTAATACACAGTTGAATTAAAAGGCAAAAGCAGTTACAAAGCAGCATATACTGTATGAGAGGAATAGTTCAATAATCCTGAAATGCATATACTAAAATAGCAGAAGCCACTGACTATATTTTGATACATTAATACGTAAAAATACAGATTTCCAAGCAGATGTGGTGGCACATGCCTGTGTTCCCATCCACTGAAGTGGAAGGACTGTAAGTTCAAGTCTAGCCCCGGCAATTTAGCAGCGTAGGAAGATCCTGTCTCAAAATAAAAATTTTAAAAGAGCTGGGGATGTAGCTCACTGCAAAGGCCCTGGGTTTAATCTTCAGTACCAAAAGAAAATAAATAAATAAATAAATAAATAAATAAATAAATAAATAAATAAATAAGATGGATTTCTTATCAGCTTTATCACCTAATTTAAAGAAGCAATTATTGAAGCAATGAAGAATATAATAATTGTTATAAAGTTCTTGATTTTTTGTAATGATTGTCTTGTTTTAAATTTCAGTTAAAGTAACTATTATAATGAGGCTCTGTTCAGCAATGATAAAATCCTAAGAAGTATTAATGAAATGCTTCTAGAAATGTGAATAATTACCTTTATGCATAATTATCTTTCATAAAATCATGTAAACATAACTTCTAACTCATGGTCAAAAAGTCAAGGTATTGTGATTTTCATATTTGTTCATAAAATTGTTTTATGATTTTTTTACAGAAGTATGTATTCTAAAGTGAATTTGCAGGATATTATTGACCTGCTGCCGGTAGCGCATATCATTACCTTGAGAAAATCTTCAGATGCCTGCTTTATTCAATACTAATTGATTAGGAAAAAATGATTGGGATTTAGTATAGAACTGGAGAAACCAAGAAATGGAAAACCTTTTACCTTTCTCATCCCAATACAACATATAAAACTTTTTCTCAGGTGTGAATCACAGAAGCACCTTTGGACCTCCTGTGGCTTGTGTTGATATTGTTATATTTTAATTTCTTCTAGAAATTGGTTATCTAGATATAAAGGATACAGAAAATGAGGTTCTGAGGTTTTGTCACTCTAGGCTCTCAATTGGTTTTTAGTATGGTTTTTGGCCAATTATCAAGGAATTATTTGGTGGGTGTGAAGAGTAGCCTTTAATTAAATTCCAACCACAGTGTAGAATCCTGTGCAGCAAAGATATAAACAAACACAAGCACCAGTATCCTCCAGCTCAGAGTCTTTAATGCCCTCCACCTGCTCTGACAAAAGATGGAACTCTGAAGCCCAGATGGTCTCAATACATTTGACTTGTATCTGCAGACACCACAGAGCTGGTGTCCTTTTGATAGAACATTTAAAATGTGGCTTCATGGAGTGCATTGTCTTTTCTTCATGTTATGGGTGCTTCTAACTAGTGAGAAGCAGGTAGATTTCTTCTGTGTGTGTGTGTGGTGCCGGGGATCGAACTCAGGGCCTTGTGCTTGCAAGGCAAACACTCTAATCACCTAGCTAAATCCTCAGCCCCTAAGCCGGCAGATTTCAACCAGTAAAACTTTGGCCATTTCCTATAGTTGCAGAGATTTGGGGACTCCAGATCATTTAGGTGCCTCATTTGCATCAACTTTTCAGTATGTGTTGTGCCAATTTGCTTCCAGAAATGCTTCTAATGCTTTACATATACCACTAGCATGCAAGGGTCTTGTAGATCGTAAATACTCTTGGCCTACCTGGTCTTGTTTTCAGGTTACCTAATGATGTGCTTGATGCTCCACCAAGATCCAACTTTTCCTCTTTAGTAGATAATTCTGTTATGGGATGATTTCATGCGATTTCTCACTATGTTGAATTTGTCAAGAATATAGCAGGTTAACCTTGTTAAAGATTGAGCAGGTTTGAGACTGTAAGAACTCAAGCTCATAACCTTGTGACACTGAGGTTCTATTCTGTGTGCTGACACATCACAACAGAAATACATTAACTGTCTAGGTGCCACACATGAGGTGTAGACCACCTAAATCCTAACTCCCAACAGGAATGTAAATGCCGTGTGACATTAGGAAATTATTTATCAAGTGTGTTTGCATAACCAGCAATCATAGGTGTTGACAAAAACAAAGCTAGCCATTATTTTATAGACGGCAATTAGAAGCAATTCCGTCACTGGTATGTGCAAACAAATAACATTCTTTGAACGTCACATAAACATCTCCCGACATACCTTTTCTGCTATCACAGCACCAAGTGTCCGTACATGTGCAAACCGTGGGTGAAGTTGGTTCCCTGGGACAATGTCCATCAGGAAGATGGTGTAAACATCTCTAGTGCACGGATCTCGAGCTCCCTTCCATAGTCACACTGGCCTTTAAAAGTCATGCGGCTCAGCATCTCTGCCATAAAGTGGGAGAGCTGGCATTTTTTAGGACCTGGGGGAGTTGTTGTGTTCCACTGGAATGTGTTGAATGGCTTGTAAATTAGAGTCCCTAATGAAAACTCGCTGGTGTCCGACTGGAGCAATCATCTGGTTAAAATCAGGCAGTAATTCCACTAATTTTACTGCCCTTCTCCCAACCCTCAACGCCTCATTTAGGAAAAAATGTTTATGTTCCCCTCAAAACACCTGCGTTTTAACTTTCGTCCCCAAAGCAATTATAGTATTTTATTTTATGTTATCTTATTTTCTAGGTCTCTCTATTATGAATGAAGCATTCCTTTCTTTCATAAAATGCAAGTTAATGAAATCCGTCCTGAAATTTTAAGTGTGAGCATGCTAAGCTGTCACATCTTTGTACAGAGCCCAGTTTTTCAGCTGTTCCCTTAGAACTCTTTAAATATTTTTCGGAAAACAAGAGCAAGAGTCTTCTCAGAGAAGTTTATGTTGGGACTAAACACGTCCGGGTCGAAGACACGGTGGTGTGTTCCCCTTATCCGACTGAAAGCCTTTCCAACAGGCTGTGGCTTTTATTAAAATTTAGTCCCACAGAGATGCTGCACACTTTTCTATCAATTTAACATCACTAAAAAAATTGCTTTGATCCTCGAGGAAAAGAAAGTTCTGTGGCAAATGTTGAAAACAGAGAAGTCTGTGGCTCTTTTTTTTTAATCCACATGCATTAATAGAAAATTACCCAGTGTTGAATTTTTCCTGTTTCTACTTGTTTAAACTTCTTGAAAATAAGGTGAAGAATGTCTCTCAAAATTCGGTAAAAATTCGTAAGTTTGGGTTACATTTTGTTTCTTGAAAGAAAACAGAGGGAAACAAATTTTGAGTACCGTATACACAAATCTTTCTATTTGTTTCCAAAGCGTCACCTTTCCCCCGCCCTCGCTCCGGCCCACGTCTGGGGAACATCTGTGAACTGGAGTAGGCATTGTGGGTAATGACATGCAAATGAGCCCACCAGTTAACAGAATTTCCTTGTCCAATAATGGAATTGGACCAACATGTAGGTTTTTAAATTGGAGCCAGGCTTGCCCAGGCCAGATGTGCAAACAAGAGCACGTGTTCTTGGTTTTAGAGATCCGAGCAGCAGGGCCCCATGAGGGAGGGAAGGAAGATAAAACTATGTGACAGGCTATCAAATAAAGAACCAGAAATGGATACAAAGGTTCTCTTGGGTTGTCTTCATATCACATATGTTCAAGTATTCATAAATATTTGCTAACTGGGGATAGCTGCCTATGATGTCGCCGATCACATCCCTAGGTCTGCCAGCTTGGCTGATCAGGGTGGCAGCCCCATTCTAGCTACCAGAGGGATCCCTCTAT
Organism: Hystrix cristata; assembly: GCA_004026905.1. Lineage (NCBI taxonomy): Eukaryota > Metazoa > Chordata > Mammalia > Rodentia > Hystricidae > Hystrix > Hystrix cristata. The sequence continues at coordinate 9,416 of PVJO010010459.1, forward strand.
CTGAGACCAGCCACTTGTCAGGATCCTGGCTGATGTGATCACCTTCAGAAGTGACCTGGGTCACTTGGTTTATTAGACACCTAGAAATGTTCCACTTTCCTTCATTTACTGTATTAGTTGGCCCAGCTGAACCTCAGAATGGGGAGCAAAAACTGATATCCCAAGTCTTATGCCGTCCATTGGCATCCTAAGGAAAGCATGGTCACCATTGCTAACAGTGAGAAACTAAACTCTCATTGCATCCCTACCACGTAATAGGCAGGTTAATACCAGGTCCCTCCTCCTTTGAAAACAAAACTAATGCCATTAAGTCTGTAACAGATAATGATAATTAGGGCAGCTATTGAAAGAATCTAAAATAACAGAATAAGAGAACACCAAATAAGCTTCGATCACAACTTGGCTTTCTCAAAGTGGCTTGAAATAGGATTTCAGAGCTTTCCTTTTGTACAGTAAAAAGATATCTTACCACTTTTTTTATAGAAAAATAAAAACCAAAGAGTATTATATTATAGATGTCACAATTAATGATCATCATGTAACCAAGGCACATTGAGGACCGGAAAACGAGCAAACGTTTGGATGTACTTCTCAGGAATGATGGATATATTTAACTGACGGCTATTGAATTTATCAGGGTCAGTTAGCATAATGAAAACATATTTTATTAGCCTGTTAAAAGGGTAAATTGTTTTCATATTTATTCATCTGTTCCCAGGGCTAATTTGGGGGTTTTTAAAATATGCTTTTCATGTTCTTAAAAGGAGCAGCTAAATAAATAAAGCTTTAGTTTGAGAACAGAAGTGGCCGCTACGGATATAACGTTATACTTTCAGTACCAGCCCGAGTAATGATTTTCTGAGTTGCTGTCCATCAGCTACAGTAAATAGTCCCTAGAATTCCCAAGTTAATAAAAAATAAATAAAAGCAGAAATTTATATCAGTAAGTGAAAAAAAAAACCAACTTAGGTCAGGTTGATGTTTATTAAGTGAAACATAAAACTGATATTATTCCATTTATTATTTAAACTGAGAACATTTCTGCTTCAATTCATTGCTGAGTGCATTTTATGGCCAGAAAAATATGAAGAATATGCAAAAATATCTCCATATTATTTTTAAAATTTAGTCCTTTTAAAAATATTTTTTGAAGATTTTTAAAAATTTTATTTTAATGGTACATTTCAGGTGTACATAGTGGTAACATTCATCAGAGGGTATTTGTACCTGCACATGGTATATCTTGCTGCTTCTTTTCTCTCATTCCCCTTCCCTCCCTTCACCTCCTCCTCCCACCTTATTTAAAAAAAAAAAACAACTCCGTATTATTTTGATTATTTCAAAAGCATAATTCCTTATTAAAATATGAGCTCTTAGATTCTGGCTCCTTAAGCATGCTTTGGTTTTCAAAGCTTTCAAAGCAGAAGAGGTTGTCAGAAGCAGCAATGGCCACTTAAAAACTTTTATTAGTACATGTTAGTGATACAAAACGAATATATTCATTGTGGGGTATTGGTGCATATACTTATCATATCTTCATCCTTTTGGCTTCCCCTTCTTCTCTCCTCCCTCCCAGCCACTTTGCCTTTTAGCAGTGGGATCTAGAGCAGTGGGTGCACATGTGGCCCAGGATTAACAATGGATCCTGTGGGATCAAACTTATCTTCACTCCAGCTGGTTAGATCTCAAGAGCACTCTTGTAAGTAAGAGCACGTGCCATGTCTTGATTTTTTCAACTAGTTCTGTCAGATTTGATCGTTGCCCCATCCTACCGTCCAGTCTTAAATACTGCTAGTTTTGATGCGGGAATAGAATCTGTTCCCGGTTCTATTCACTTTAAACTCTCTCCCGAGGTGATTCCACTGAGTTGGAGGGCTTTGATTTTCACCCGTCTCTTTAGCCCTGACTCCACTGTGCTTTAATTGGGCTTGTGGTTTCAGCTATCCTCAGGGATTTTTGTCTTGGAGGGTGCTCAGGTATTTCGGATTAATGGTAACTAAAGCAAATACCACTTGGCATTTTTTTTTTCTTTTCTTTGTTTGGAGCTGAGGATTGAACTCAGGTCCTTGTGCTTGCAAGGCAACCACTTAAACCACTGAGCTAAATCCCCAGCCCCCACTTGGCATTTTGATACCATTTGGCAACATCTTTTTCCCGCTCTCTACGTTTAGGGAGTCATCATCCAATTTGACACCACCTCTCTCTTTCTCTTTCTACAACAGTAGGTAGCATTGGTACCAAAATAAGGTTTTTCCCTTCACTCACATGCTCCCATTGCCCTAAACAAAGTGACATTTTTTGCTCTGATGGTTACAATATGTATCTTATTCCTCTCCTCCTATTAATTCTCCAGATTTTGTTTTATATGAAATAAATACAGTGGATTCTGGTGCACACCTGAAATCCCAGCACTGGGGAGGCTGAAGAAGGAGGTTCTCGAGTTCAAGGATAACCTAGGCTACATAGTGAGACCCTGTCCCAGTCAAATGAATGAATGAACAAACAAATGTTAGTCAACCACAATATGAATAATGTCTCTGGGCAAAAATGCCCGTTGGCTCCTTCCTGCTGCTTACTGGATGAACTGTATATTCTCCTGCATTAGAACCACCATCATGAAACGTGATTCTGCCACACTGACCCTGCAGCACCACTTAGCACCATGACCTCTTCCTCTTCCCCTCCTCTGAGCACGCTGGGTCTGCTCATCTGTGGTCTCTCCTCTTTGACTTGACAGTCATCCTGGAGTTCTTTGGTTAAAAACAACAACAATGACAACAATAACAACAGCAGAAGCAAACAGACAAAAAGAATAAAACTAGCAGTGTTAGAGGGCAAAGATGGAAGGTAATGGAGCATATTATCATTGTCAATTAGACCTTAACATTTTGGGGACGACACAGACAGTAACATAGATGATCGTTGCTGGAAGGAAATGTTGGCAGAATTATCCTTCAGACTTCATAACGGGGAAGTGAGAAAGAACAAAATTTCAATGCAAAGTGAGTTGGCTTGGAGGTCTCAAGCATAGAAGAGTTTTCTCTGCTGTGCCAAGAAAAACACATGTAAATTAGCAAGGGAAATGCACACGATTGGCCAAAGCACAGAACTGGAGAGGAAACCCAGGAACAGAGTGACGGACAAGCAGAGGTGTCCAGACGCAAGGGCATGGGCGTTGAACCCCGACACATCTAGGCTATTACAGAACCTGGCATCTTTCTCCACACTCCAGTAGCAGCAATCGAGGCCACAATTTACATTTTGCAGTTGTGTTAGCTCCTGGAATTGGGTAGTGGAAGTTTTAGGGGCGGTAGATTAGAGAGAAACAGATCGAGCAACAGCAGTAGAGAAACAGGCAGGCGTGCAAAATGTGCAACAAAGGGCAGATAGAAGTATTTGCCTCGGCTTTAAACCAATGTGTGTGTAATTAACAGCTCCAATTCATGATTTAATTTCCCCAACATATTACTTTTTATTGCAAACCCTTCATGGAACATTGTGAATTGGCTGTGAATCAGAAAGATGCTTCAAGATGGGTCTGACATAGTTCCCTTCTGAATTTTGTGCTGGTGACAGCCAGTGCACCCCAACAGCAAAGCTCAGATTCCCTCCTCACCTCCCCAGCAGGTAAATGGAGGAAATTAGCCGAATACCTAAGATGTCTTGGTACTGCGACACTGTGTGGGTACCAGCAAGTTCACTTTGGGAATTGCGACTTCTTTTATTAGTCTGTCTACCAAGACCACCTACAATTGCCAATTAGCACAAGTTGTAAAGGGATTCATGCTAAATGGATACCTAGATTTGCCTTGACTTTCCCATTCTGAGCTGAAACTTTCAGATGAGAACAGCTTCCAGTTCCTTCTAAGGAAATGAGCATTGACTTAGAAACAGAATCCAGGCTCTGCATCTCTAAGAAGGAAAACAAAAAGCGCCTGCACACGCATGCACACGCATGCACACGCATGTACACACAGGCGTGCACACACAGCAAAAACCCTAAATCTGAATTCTTCACACTCTGTTTGTTGGTACGTAATGTGATACAGGCTTAAAGTGAATATATTTTTTTGAGAAATGGAAGAATTTAAAAATTAGGCTATCATGAAATTCATTGAATGAGTCTTAAATTTTCATGGTGACGTGCTGCAGTTCAGAGTCTAAAATCATCTTTAAAGTACATAAAAGTAAAGAAAAGTTTGTCATAAGGCTACATGAATTATTTAGAATATGGCTCTCCTCACACAAAATGAAATTAAAAGCTCAGGATTCCCTTAATAATTCAAACAGAACTCTATTCTTTCCCTAAATCAATTGTGTGTCTTCAATAAAGTATTTTTCTGCCCGAAATAGTCAAGTGATTTCTTCAAATGACAACTCTGTGTACACTCAGGCAGAGTGTACACATTTGAGTATGTTCGCTAATTAATTTTGAAATAAAAGGAGAATGTGCCAACATTTAAAATAGTGAGTCCATTACCGAAACAATTGGAACCTTGAGAGTTCCAATGTGGGTAAATTATTTTCTCTCTCTTAAACACTCATACAAGGTAAACAGAAAAAAATACTTCCATTTGTAATGGGTCTTTTTCATTTTGTCTATCTGCACATATGAGAGTGCAGCTACACTCATCTGCAAATGAGATCCAGGAGCTGAAATAAACTCAGATTATAACAGGTCACAGGTCTGTAACAAATATTCTGTCATTTACGGCTAAACTTTTTATAATAATGCAAAAGAAAAGCCATTTTATGATCAAATATAATACCATATGTTTCTGTAAAAAAAAAAAAAAAAACCCAATTGACTGAGCTGATGCCATCTACAAATTAAGTGGGTAGATCTAGAGTGTCTTCACTTTCAGCCCTGGTGGTTTAGGAAGAATACAACTGTGAGAGGAGGTGAAAATGTGGCCATTCTATTCCTAAATTCGAGGCCCAATTCCTACTACTTTTCGAGATATACCTGGCCTGTTTTAGGACACTGTGGTATGTTTGGCAGGCTTCTAGAAAGAATTGCCTTTTTTCCGAAGTTAAGTGAATACATCAGGCAAATGTGTACTGATGCCTTAATGTTAATCCAAAAAGTAAGTTTGAAATAGATACACTCAAAACCAGAGCTTTGAAACAGCAAAGAATTGACTAATATCCTAAATATCTGTAATTCAAAATTTGAAGGATTGTTTCTTTCTATAATTCGAAATTTGGGGGATAGTTTCTATTACAGTTGTTTTTGGCATCAAACATGTTCGTAGTTGCATCCAATCAGCTCTGATTACATTTCTGTTGACTTCTTAAAGGATGATACAAACACACACACACACACACACACACACACACACACACACACACACAAACACATGCAATCCTCCTTGTATTTACCAATGTGTCAACTTGTACCCAATTGTCTTCAGCGTTTGGAGAGGTATTAATTTTATTGTATGTATTGTTTCCATTAAATCTGGTGTGGATCACACACAAGAGATTATTTAAACAGATAATGCAGTGCTTTATCTGGGGAGAGTAAAATAGTGATGAATCTATAGAGGATGTTACCTTTTTATACTTTCAGTTCTATCTTGTGATTTTTTTTTCTCTTCTAGGATTGTATGAATGATATTTAGCTTTGAAAGAAGTCTCAAGTTTGAGAAGTCATGTGAAATAGAAGATCTGCTCATATTTTAGGCAGACATTCCTTCATCCTTCCATGTATCCCACCTCTAGTCTAGTGTCTCAGTTTGACAGTATTTCAGCTTTACCATCACCGTCAAGTTTATGGTTTCTAGGAGAACTCTATACCTAAACCTATAGAGGATCTTTTAGCTCAAAGCCCTAAAATACATTTTGAGCACGTGTAATCTAAAACTCCAAAATCCAAATGTTTCAAAACCTGAAAATTTTTAGTGCCAACATGACACCACGAGTGGAAAATTCCACTCTTGATCTCATGCGGCAAGTCACCATCAAATGGCAGGTGCACTAAAAATATCGCGTAAGATAAAATCGCTTTCAGTGCCTGTGTATATGGTGCATGTGAAACACAAATGAATTTCATCTTCAGTCTTAGGGCCCATCACCAAGGTATCTCATGTACATGGAAATATTCCAATATTCAAAAAGTGAGTACAGAACTCAAAACACTTCTGGTCCAAAGAATTTTGGGTGAAAGACAATTTTGGGTGTCAGCCTGTACCAGACACTGTGTATCACTCTCATGAGATCCACTGATCAAAGAAAAACTATAATTTTTGTTTTGCCTTATTTCCAAGCTACAGATAGATCAGGCCAGTAAAATGCACATTCACAATTTTATTATGTCTTTTGTAGATTGTCCTGTAGTAGATGAAACCTCGTGCAAAAAGAGAAAGAAAAGTAGGAAACTGAATGTTGGGATAATCTGAAAGACAATATGAATAATTAGACTTGAATTATCTGGTTGGGCCTTAGTGCTGTTTAAGTAAACCAAATAAATTATCCTAGGGCTGATAATTTGCAGCAAACAAAGAGACATAGAGAGTTAAGATAAATACCTGAAGGATTCACTTTACAAACTCAGTTAATACTGTTTTTGGTCTTAATTACTCAGTTTGGCTATCTAAGTTGATCTATTCATTGTATAATTATATAATTGCTTAATTCTCCACTCCAGGTTGGAAAGAGCATTAAATGAAATAGTATATTTAAAGAATTAGTACTACTTGCTCTATGACATATTCCTCTCAAGTTCACTTTATCCCATTCTCACCACTACCCACCACTGAGTGGTCAGGTCTCTTGTGGGAATAACCTGAATCCAAGCATCATCTAACTTTGTACCATTTTACTCCATACAAATCACACCATAATTAATTTGGTCACAGGACATTTGCACATACAGAACTGCGGCAGTAACTACATCTGGAGAACCAAAGGGTAAGGGTGGTCTCCTCAACCATCAGTCCATCAGAATGACTGAAAGGAAGCAGAACAAAGGCACTAACATTTGGTAGCCACATTACTTGTGCTGTCTAATTTCATCCTCACAGTAACCCTCTAAAAATTAAATGAATAATTTTATAGAAAATACGCTAATATTCAGCGAGGTTAAAAAACACATCCAAAGGCATGTAACAATTAAGAGGTAGAAATAAGGCAATAGACCAGATTCTTCCTTCCTATAAAGCCTTTGTTCTTTCCAGTACACTGTGTGTTCTTTGTGTACATTACTGTTCATCCAAGGGGCACAACACATATTTCAACTTGAAAAAATGCATATTGCAGAGGAAGATAGCTATTTGGCTAAATTTTATAGATTGGGTTGCTTACTTAGGATTTAAACGATAGCAGCCATCGATTCCATCAGCCTGAAATTTTCACACTGGCCTTTATATCAGATGATTTCCCAAACTGTTTGAAATATGGATAAGTGCGTTAAAAGGTGTAATTTTGACAGAAAGGTGTGTCAATGTCAGGTGAATTTTAGGGATTCATGTTCTTTGGTGGTTCTGTGGGGAAAGATGCACAGAATCCTGTGGGATTTTAAGGAGGGAAAGCAAGAAGCTGTATAGGGAGAAGGGAAGAGAGTGAAGAAAATCCTTGAGTATAGTCATTCCAGATTTGAATACTGACAGCGAAGTCATTAGTCCAAGTCAGGAAAGTGAGTTTAATTTTCTGCAGTAACCCTTACAACTCCATACCTTTGATCAAATCCTTCCTCTTAATCGAGGCTTCCTCATGAGTAAAATAAACCCAGCCTGGTCTACCAGGCTTGTTGTGTGGATTGAATAGAAGCATCTATGTGAAAGTTCTTTGAAACACAAAATGAAAAAGCTCTGTATAAACGTAAGGATTATTAGCAACCAGTCTGTTCCATTTCTGTTGCCAGGCAAATCCTTGGCCACTTGCCCTGACCACAACATCCTCATGACAGGCACGGTTCATGGTAGAAACCGGAAACAGGCCACTTTCACATTATTTTAAAATTTGTTATGAAATTTTGCCAAAACTTTATAAATACCAGCTAGGGCAACGGGGTGTTGTACCACATTCTCTCCACCTCATGAAAGAATGTTTTTCTGTTCTAAACTCATAAGTGAAAATACACTGAGTCGCAGTTGCTTAGCTGGGCCAGCTTGTGAAATGCCTGATATGTAATGCTTGATTCTAGCCAATTATCTTTAGTTCCTCTCTTTTATTAGTGTTAAATCTGAATTACAAGGGGAAGGGTGGGAGTGGAGTGAGGACTACATGCTAAACTTTTAAGGCAGTGGATTCATTTTGTATTATTTTATCATCCCTCTTTATAAGTACCATTGGTTTCAGTCCTTTGTTGATTTTTGAACTACTCCAAACTCATCCTTCTCTCTTTTGCTTTAAATTTGTTTCCTAAAAGCAAAAGATGAACTTTCCTGCTGTAAAGTTCGAAAGAAGAAGAAGAAGGAAAAAAAAAAACCTCACAACAATCTTAAACTTGTCGTTAACAAAATAAACTGCAGATAAAACCCCCTAAGGTCTTGGCAGCAAATGTTTCCCACTCAAATGGAACTCTGTGCACTCATAGTCTGAAACAAATTAGGAAGAAGGGGGAAAAATCAACAGCTCTGGGGTGAAACTGGGGTTGGTGCTGCCTCATCATTTTTTAACCAAAAATAAAACAAGCAAATTTTGTTTAACTGCAGGTCAAAATAAAAAATTAAAAAGTCCCTCATCTGTTCCGTGTAATTACTAACAGAGTGCAGTCTTACCAGCTGCAGGGTTCATGGATAAATGGAAGAAACCATAATTTTCTCTCCCTGGGGTTAAACCTGCAAACTTCAAGTCTGTTCCTCTACAGTATGCTTTTAATATACCATGAGAAGCCAAGTGAAAATGTTTTCAGAGAAAAGATGTGTTCCTTTTTGCCAGAATGGAATAATTGTGGGACATACAAGGGTTCAAACTCTAAAAGGAAAAAAAAAAAAATAGTGTTACCTTCTCCAGTGTCTTCAATCAAGACATTCTACAGTCATTCTAATGTTGACTATGAGGTCTCCAGGTGTTTTTCACCAAGGGATGGGTGAAATTCACTGACATTGGAGTTGCCAAATGTTGCCAGTTTCTTTGAAATGTTCCTGTTAATGTTTGGGGCAAAGTTTTTTGGTTTTTGTTTTCCCCCTTACTACGTATCCATGAGTTTTAAGCCCGAGTGTATGTTAACAAAATTTGAGCCATGTGTTCTCGATCCATTTACACTTAACTCATTGAACTGTATTAAAAAAAAAAATTGGATGTCCAAAATACTCAATGAATGATTTTTAAACTTGTCTTTAAACCTTCACTTTATTTGCATGATGACGGCAAACTTGAGCTAAAAGGAAACGGAATTCGAGTTGCAAAGTTTCAATTTGGCTTTGAGTTTGAACTTATCAGGCTCATATGGCGGTCTGAAATAGAAGGAGAAAAAAATATTTCTTTTCACATCAGTTAGGCCTTTCTTAATGGATAATTTCACCTCCTTGGCAGCATTTAATGGAGAAACACGGATTACCGCGGAGTGTAAGCATTAATTTCACAGTAACGCGAATGGTGCACGGGAATCGAGGAGTAACAGAAGCCGTCAGTGGGCCTCATGAAGAAATCCTGGATCTGATTCTCCTCCTGACTATCTTTATGCTTGGCCAAGAGAGAAGGTTGTATGTTGAGGCAAAGGACAACTTCCTAGAAAGTGGGAGAGAGGTGAGTTCATTAGAGGTGACCCTGAGAAACCAGGAGACCCACAGCTGGGCACACTCCAATCACACATCTCTGATCAGGCAGCACTACTGGGGAGCAAGACTGTGGGGTTCTGGCCAAAACCTCAAATCGCTCAGGAGCCTCAAGTTTTACTTTACCACTTGTGAATTCCTTGCAACTATTTCTACCATCAGCTGTGCATGGTAATGCTTGAGAGACAGATGCATCAGGGATCAGATCACAGTTTTGCACCAAGATCCATGACTGGGGCAACAACGCCTTTTCCTCCTCTGTAAAGTAGAGATAGACATAATACCTACTTGACTTGGTACAAAGATTACATGAGGGAATAGACAGCATTTAATTCAATATGTAGCACAAGTAAGGACTTACATGTGAGTACCATAATTACTTAATTCCAAGATTTTCTCACAGTTTTGAAATCCCACTGTATCTTGTGAAAGAAAATTTCAATCAGTTTTTTTCCAGGTGGCTATTGTGGGCTAATTGCCTGCACATGTGTAAACATCAGAGCCTCCAGCATCAAAACTAGCAGAGTGGTTGATACTGATTTGGAAAGAAAATTCAAAAACTATGGTGGGCACTCTTTGAATCACTAAGAACCAAATAGGTCTGGGAAGGGGTGGAAGGAGATGCCGAATTAGGCATGTTTAGAAATATTCCTAAAGTAGGACTCCAGAGTGGACTAAATCGCGTAACTGCAGAGCTGGCCTGGGAGGCCAGCATCAGTGTTTCAGTTCTGTTCTTTTCTTTCCTTCCTTTTTTTTTTTTTTTTTTTGTGCTGGAAATCAAACCCAAGACCCTGTGCATGCTAAACAAGTACTCTACCACTGAGCCACATCACAGTTACTTCTTACAAGATTTCGTCACCATCTTTCTTGACGGTGTAGAGGACAAAGCCAGAAGTGAGTACTCAGATATTGATATTAATGATGAGGTAAAGAAATTGACTCAGTAGAGTCTTGCTTTGAATATAAAAAAGTATTAAATATTTAACATTTTATTTAGCATATTATATATATCTACAGATATATGTGCATAAGAATAAGAGGTAACAACAGGCATACTGAGGTCTAAAATAGCTTTCTCTAGATGGCAATATCTCACATTTCCTTATCCTCTTTGCTAGCTGGCATTCAGGTTGGCTCCTATTTTGGGTACTATGAATTGTGCTGCAATAAACACGAATATCCTTGTAGTATGGTGACTTCAATTCCTTCGCATATATCCCAAGAAGTGGTACAGCTGGATCAAAAAGTAGCTTATTTTTAGTTTTCTGAGGAACTTCCATACCAGATTCCAAGTGGATGTACAAGTTTCCATTCCCAGCAACACTATAGAAACATCCTCCCTGCAAATATTGCCAGCTTTAATTAATTAATTTATTTATTTTGTATTCTTCATGACAGCCATTCTTACTAGGAAAAGATGGAATCTCAATATAGTTTATTATTATTATTATTATTATTATTATTTTTTTTAGTACCGGGAATCGAACTCAGAGCCTCATGCTTATGAGGCAAACACTCTAACCACTGAGCTAAATCCCCAACCTCTCAATATAGTTTAGATTTGCATTTCCCTAATGGCTAAAGATGTTGAACATTTTTCATATATTTAATGGCCATGTGTACCTCTTTTGAGATGCATCGATTCAGTGCATTTGCTCATGTCTGGATTGGGAAAGTGTATTGTGGGATTATGCTTGCTAATAGCATAATCTACTTTATCCTGATAGTTCATTCACAACTCAGCTCTCAGCTGAAGTGTCCCTGATTCTCACTCTGCCTCGACTTTCTCATGTGTGAGGTGGGAGTATCAATAGATTGCATCTGTCTCATATGACTGAAGGAAAACAATGCATCTGAGAGCTTTGAATGGTACTTGTATTGTGAGGTTTTAATAAATGGCGTTTATATTTCTTAAGAAATCTTGCTTAGCTGAGTCTTAGACCCTGCTATAGATACTCTCAGCCCTTTATTCCTCGTCACCACCTGCAACAGTTAGACTTTTGTATTTATCTGCGTGCTGGTTTGATGAAAGTGTCTCCTTGACGTGATTGCAAAACTCTTGAGGGCGGGCAGTATGATTGTGCCCAGAAGGCAGCTGAGTGCCTGTAGACAGAAGGTCCGCACTCAGTGTATGTGGAAGGAACGATCCTGAAAACACAAACACACCTTTCAGTTCCCGGAGGAGTTATTATCCAGAAAACGACGGTGGTTCAGATTTCCAGTGTAGACAGACGCATCATAGAGATATTTGTAGAAATGTGATCACAGAAGCATCTGCCTTTGTCTTCAACACGGCAAAGGACGGCAGCATAGGCTGAAAGAATTAAGGGCCGGAATGAGGACCGTGATGTTTCGTCTGCGAGTTAATAAATTCATCGTGTAATCTTTGATCATTCTAAGAACGATGCATGCTTATATGTTTTTCAGTTCAAACTGCAGCTTCCTAGTACAAAGTGGACGTAAAGTCCTAGTTGCAGCACACGCTGCATAGCTACATCCTGTAAAACTATCGACAGAAAGATTTGAAAGTCAAAGCAACATCATCGTCAACCACAAAAACTCTGGATTCTCCTACTTTTTCAGCTGCTGTGATTTTGCACTTGGGTCAGCCTTACCGTGTCCTTTGAACAGTAGTATCTTCTACTTTTATAGCGCCTTATATCTAAGCATCTCTAGACATTTCATAATAACATTAAAAGGAAAGCCAGATTTTTCTCAGAATTGCCACGGGGGCCGCACTAAAAGACGACAGTCTGCTACTGCTTCTCGCAAGGGGGAGGAGCCTGGAGGTCACCGAATACAGGATGACCCCGTCTCTCCGCAGCTGGGTTGACATTCACCTATCACTGCAAGTTAGCGGAAGGCGGCAGAGGGGCTGAGTACTTCCAGCCCAGGAGGACTTGTGCCTTTGGAGAGGTGCAACACACAGGACTTTGTAAATTCAGGGCTCTCAATTCTCACAGCCCGCATCCTTCTGTCTAAGATTTTTTTGTTTGTTTGTTTGTTTGGCAAAAAGCAAAGCATGTATTCGTGTTGAAATTCTAGAATCTCTGTAAGGACCATCAAATATTTACATGACAGAAAACTAATTTCCTTATTTGAGTAATCTCAAAGCTCCTGCCTTGAAGTGTGTGAAAATATTTCTCCCTTGAAAATCTATTTTTATTTCAAGTATCTGTTAAATGTATATAAATATAATGTAATATGGACAAAATGTTTTATATTTATTATACACACACACATATATATGCCTTTATATATGCACATGCACATATATTTTGTCCCCTTACAACATGCTTTAAAATAATTAGGATTCATTGGGTCATAACCCAGATTTTTTTCTTTTTCTTTTTTCTCTTCTGGTTTTCAATTACAACGCTGTAATAGATAAAGCATAAGATCCAAAGCCGATGCTGCATTAGCAAAGTGAAGAGAGAATCAAGGCAATTAGCTCAGTCATTAAGGGGACCCACCAAACCTCTTTTGGCTGAGATACCTAAATAAGTTGAGGAAAATACGAGCCGTAGGAAGGGAAACATTCGCATTTTGGTATAAAAGCCTTGTTTGGCCAGTTCACCCTGATTGTCGAACCAGAGCCGCACACTTTGACTTTTTCCACTTAGCCGACACGATGGAGAGGCTTTTGGTAATTAATAATCGCTCATTTAGGCACATCTCTCTTTGCATGGCCTTGGAGAAAGGGAGAGAAAAACACTCTCAGGAGCGTGGCAGCCAATCTCAGGCAGGGTCCTGTCTGTGGTCCCGAAACCCACCTTGTGGGTGGAGCTGCAGCCAGCTCCTGGACTCTGGGATAGGTGCTGTGTGCTGCAGCTGCCCCAGGAAACCATCCACTGGCATTTCTGAAATCCGTTTTACGAGGCCTTTTCCACCAAGGAAGTTGCTGTGCAAACCCAGTTGGTTGTTCTGCTGTTCTTTCTCCTCCCTGGTTGATGCCACGCCTGGAGAGGGCAGCCCTGGGGCACCACTGTTTTCTCTGCTTCCGCTTTTACTACTGAGCTCAAGTTTAGTCGTAGCTGCCTTTAAAAACGACAAATGTGTTCTAATTTTAGTGCATCACAGCAATAATTGTTTTTATTTCGGTAGTGAGGAAAAGTGAAGGAAAAACAGCTTGAGACTTAATAACACCTTAGCCTGCAGCCTTAGACTTTATTCATGAGATTTTTTATCTTCTTTCTTCCTCTCCCTGCGCTCTTAGCATCTTCTTTAAGGCCTAGCTTTAAATTACCTTTGCAAAGGTTATATGTTTATTTACAAAGAGCTGGCTTTGAATGGGCTTTCCGAGGATGGCTTCCGGCAATAAACATCTTCGCTCTCTAACTCCCAGGCCAGCCGAATAAGGTGAGGTCTGGTGCTTCAGACACTGTACAGTTTATGGCCTCATTAACCATCTGACCTGCGTTGTGTGCAAATTTCATGAAAAGTGGGTGCATATTTATTCCCTAAATTCTGCTGCTGGGTACTATTTTATTCTTACAGAGAAACTGTAATAATTATCCATCAAGAAAAGAGTTTTCATTTTCACAGGGCCCATTAGAAACCCAATCGGGTACCTGCTTGGCATTTGTGTAGCATACACCTAGGCACTAATTATGTACATAGCAAAGTCAGGAATCTCAACCCCCCACACACACCCCGCTCAGAGGGTAAACATTTAAGTGAAATAAAAACTGGTATGACAAGTTCACTCACACAAAGTAAAGGTTTTCTATTTGGCCATTTCGAAAACTAGACATTCTTGAATCCAAGATTATCAGATAAGCATTGTATCTGGCTAAAAATAAAGAGGAAAACAAACAATGATCTGATTCACCTTATCTTTATAAATCACCAAATGCAGAAATAAAAACCCTTGAGATTTATGTGGGTGTGTGAGAAAATTAGTATGTCACTGAAAAGAATTTTTATATTTGTGTGTGTGAAACGGGAAACAGGAAAAATTGAACATTATGGTTGAGTTTTGTTTAGATAAACTATGTAAAACCAGGTGCCCTCGTGGTGAACACTGATCTTTTCCTTGCATGTACCTCTGAGCTCAGTTTCCCCAGGTAGACACTCACCTTTGGGGATTACCTGTGTTCTCCCAAAGTTCTCCAGGTGGTGGTGGGGTGTCTATCCTAGAAAGCCTGTCCAGCCTGGTCTCTCTCTCTCTCTCTCTCTCTCTCTCTCTCTCTCTCTGTGTCTCACTTTCTCTGTTCCTATCACCTGCTAGTATTATCACTAACTACCGTGTGGATTTCTACTGGTTCCTGTGTGTGTACCGTCTCATTTCCTCAGTTCTATGGACAGACATTAGGAGAGCTGAAAATACATCTCTATCACACTCCCTTTCAGTACTTTGCTATTGTCTACCTCACTCATAGTAGGCTCTGCATAAATATTGCTTGTCTGTTATTAAATCCAATCATGATTTCCCAATGCTCAGTGTAGTGTCAGACATGTAGTAGGTGTTCCATAAATTTTAACAAGTTCCATAGTTAACGAAGCAGAAGCAAAGGATTTCAGTGTTTTACTTGTTTAACACAATTAAATGGAAACTTGAGATAAAGGCTTTTTTGTCATTCACAAATAAAACAGTCACTTCCTATTTCTCATGCATTCATTTTTTTCTTTATTATTCAGTGCTGAATATTTCTTCATCCAGTGGAAACTGGGGTGATCCACCCTGTTTTCTCTAGTGATCTCTGAGGACGGAGCCTACGTTTTCCGGATTGCTCAGGAGAAACCTGCCACTTTTCCATCTCCGCGGCTGTGTGCAGTGCAGGGAGCTCCCTGGGAGCTGCTACTCCCTGATGCTTCCCAGCAGCGGGAGGGCTGTCTGACGATACTTTCTGAGACGTTTATGGGTCATACTCACGCTTAGTGTGGTTCTGTTTAACTACACCCTCCTAATCATCGCAATTAAACATAAAATCATTAGAACTTTTCAGCTTATGGAAGAATGTGTAAAATGCTTATTTGTGCAAAGCTTAAAACAAAATGCTAAGCTGACAGATTTTGTTTATTCAATGCTGGTGGATCCCCCCTCTTAGCTCTCAATTTATGAAAGAGGCATTTGCAGCAAATCATGTCTGTAATACCCTGAGGATAATGACGACCAAGGGGAAGACTTCCCGAAATTTGGTCATGGGGCAAGTGTGTGCAAGACAACTGGGAAGTTGATTTCCTTAAGATTTATGGAGATGTACCAGACAATTCAGGCCTCCATTTTGCTATTTATTTTTCAATAATTTAAGAAATGTATGCTTTTAAAATCTGTATTGTGCTGTCTTCCTGCTTGGTCCACAGTCTATTTGACAGGTCTTTATCCTGTTGTATCTGAGTGCTTAGTAGGTACCCTAGTGAAATCTTTGTTTTAGAGAAATAGAAAATCATTTTTATGGCTGCAAAAATGGGAAAGACCATTTTCCCAAAGAATTAGACCTTTTCAGGGGCACAAAAGAGCCAAATTTGGATCCTTGTGGTAGAGAGACTCCACAGTGGGAAGAAGTTGTACCTCAAAGTTTATTATTGGGATTGTAACTTCCCAAGGAATGAGAGATGCCAGGAAAGAGCAAGCAGAGAAAAGTTTATCAAAAACAAAGATAGAGAAGTTGTCAGGAGGGAGAAGGATTTTCTCTCAATACTACCTATCATCAGTTTACTTTGGGTTGTGCAGATTGCAAACCAAAAATATTTAGGAAATGTAGTTTAGATGAGATTCGATGGAGTCATTGTTCCTGAGATTCGCAGTGAGAGAATCTAGCCCGTCTTCACCTCGTGTCACTGATGGCAGCGTGGTGACCGTGAGGAGAGTGGGAAGACTGAAATTTCCTGGAACAGAACAGGGATCTGAAAGGTTGTTTCCCTACACACAGCGCCTGGGGGACAGGTATCAGCGGTGACGCAGGGCCCCAGCAGTGGTTACGGCCTTCATCTCGCTGAGTTGCTTAGGGTCCTGCAGACCCAGGAGCCCCAAGAGACCTCGGGAGTCCGGAAGTCTAAACGTGAAAAAGGCTGGAACAGTCTGGTGACTCTCTTAGTTTAGCTGAAAATGGCTGCTCGACATGGTAGTTCTCCTACAGGTCAGTGGCTTCGTGTGACACAAATTATTATCAACCACAGAAATTCCAAGTGAACATTTTGGATGACATCCTTTGACAACTGAGGCAGAGGCCCAGATTCCTTCTGACATGTGACTCTAGCTTCTGCAGAACGTGACTGCCAAGGTCACTGGGGAAGGAGAAAAGAACACGGAGCCGGTTCCTGACAGGTGTCCTTATTGGCCAGGCCTAGAATGGAGAAAAAATGTCATTTTAAAGAGTTTTGAAAAATATTGCTTTATTTATCAGTCTAAAACCAAGAATTCTTTTTACTGCTATGCTCATTCCTTATTCAGTCGGGGAATTTAAGGAAATGACCATTTACTTGTGTGTGCGCACCTCTGTGTGTGTGTTTACGTATGTTCTCTCACTTCCTTTTGAAATCACCTTGACTTACTTCGCTTCACAAAATATTTTCGCATCTTTGTTGTCTCAGAAGACATAATTTGTTTCTTTTTAAAGGCTGCATAGTATTCCCTGGTGTGTATGTATTACATTATCCTTTCCGTTCACCCTCTGGTAGATAGTTAACTTCCTTCTTCCATGACATGCCTATTATGAATCAGGCTTCTAGGGACCTGTGAGTGCATATAATTTCAACTCCTTGGGCTATATATATCTGGAAGTGGGATTGCAGGAATTTATGGTAGTCCCGTTCTTAGTTTCTCAAGGAACTTCTGTACTATGGACATTATGGAGGATATTATGCTAAGTGAAATAACCCAGACAAATCCTGTGTGATATCACTTGTGTGTGGACTCTAAGTAAGCCATTCACATAGAAACAGGGTGGAGCAGGGCCTACTAGGGTTCAGGGCAGGGAAAGGGAGGAGGAAAGAGAAGAGGTTAGTCAAAGGTACGAAGTTTTAGTTAGACTGCAGGAACAAGTTTCAGTGATTCACCGCACTGCATGGGACGCACAATAAATAATAATACGTTGTATATTTAAAATTGCCAAAATAGATTTTAATGTTCTCATCTCAAACAAACGATAAATTGGTGAGGTGATGGATATGTTAATTAGCTTGAATGAATCTTTCTATAATGTACACATAGATCAGGCACCATAGAGTATGCTATAAATATACAAGGTTATTACACGTCATTTAAAGACAAATGGAAAATTTAAGTAAATTAAAAACATATTGGGATCATGTTAGAATGCTCTCAACTGTCTTCAGTGTATTTGCAAAGCATGGTTTTCTTTTCACTTTTCATTTAGTTTTATTTACTAATAACTATAAACTCTAAAATTCTTTTCTCTCTCATTGTAGTCACCGCATTAAATTTAATACTCTGAAAACATTCACTGCTTTGTGGAAATGTATCTGAGACCTCTATATTCTCCCCACACTTCACTTACCTTTTACTTTTGAAACGCTAGCAAAGAAACTTTCGCTAGGATGCAGTAAATTTGTTATGTGTACCCAGATGTCTTTTAATTTTTATCCTCCTTCCACCCTCCGTTTCTCTCTCCTTTCCTTCTTTCCTTCCTTCCTTTCTTCTAGCCTGCTTCCTTCCTTCCTTCTTTCCTTCCTTCTTTCCTTTCTCTTTTCTTTCTACTCCCTGCCTTCCTTCTCCCTTCTCTCTCTCTCAATTTAGAGCTTTGGAACTTAGATTTCTTGTTCATGTGCTAATTATCTTCCTGTTATTATTATTATTATTTTACCATTTCTCGAGCTCAAAACTGTGATTCCCATGTGCAGCTTCCTGTGTCCGTGCACGCCTGTCCCCTGTGTACACTTCTTGGGAAGTCAGGGTGTCCTGTGTACCCCTTGTTTTTTCTCCATCAGGCCACGCTGGCCTTGCACAGCATCTTTCCCAATGTCAACTTTAAGTGTTTTACATCACTTCCACATTTTCCCCTTTATCCTGCTCAGGAATGTTCTTAGAGACATCCAATTTGATAAAAGTTAAAGAACTCGTCATTATCTTCCCAGTTTCAATGCCTTCCACCACACCTTGGAAAGCTTTACACCTTACAACACTCAGGTACGCTGCATGTAATGTGGCTTTTGCTCGCATTTCTGTAAGTCATCAAGCAACACACTCTCGGACAGACACAGACTCTCCTGCTGCATATGGCTTCAGTGGGAAAATCGGATTCCCCTGACATCATTTGGAACTACAGTACCTTTTCCAGGAATGTAATCATGGTAAATACAAAGACTGCTTAGAGATTTAGTGATAGTTGCTCCTTTCTTTCCAGAAGTTAAGAGTTGAAGCTCTTGGCCTGATTCTTGTACCTACTGTTGGAAGTTCTTCTAGGAGTAAATTCTGCTCTGCTCACCTGGAGGAGATACTGCTGGAAAGCAATACATTTTTCTTGCTCTCCCTTTTGTTGCCTGGTCCTAGTTGGGTCTCTCTTTTTTTTTGCAGGGGGTCTGCTGGGGATCGAACTCAGGGCCTTGCGCTTGCTAGACAAGCACTCTGCCACTTAAGCTAAATCCCCAGTCTCCAGTTGGTTCTTTCTGCATGATGTTTTGCCAACACCACCCAGGAAATTCCCGGCTGCATGACAGCCTAGAAGGCTCAGGCAAGCCCAAGCCGAGCTCATAGCTTCTGGGGACTGAGTTCTAGAATACCTTTGAGAGCACATGCCTGCATCCCCACTTGACTCAGGTGGGCTAGTCTGACCCCACCATCCACCCTGTGGCTGCTCACAAGGCCAGCTGAAGTTTTTACACAGCTAAGGCAGCTCTAAAGCTGTGTTCTACTTCCTCTGAGGCATAAGCAATTACAAATACCAAATGCCTGTTGTTATTATGTGCTGTGAGTGAGAGATCCAAAAGCCAGTGAGACCATTTCCACTCTAAACTGGCTCGTAAACCTAAATGTGGCATATACATATAAATATAAAAACAAGTATCTACAATAAAACAAGAAAATAGAGTAAGAAGGGATATGCCAAGTGTAACTCAGAACGTTTTTTTCCAGGACTTTTTTTTAATAACCTGGATACACTAGAGGTATCTTCTGTCTGGCAAAAATGGATTCTGTCCTCATCAGTAACCTAGAGTTACTCAAAATAAAATTCAACCACTAGGAGAGAAAGAAATGTTTTATATAATTAAGTTAAATCACAAAAATGTATCCAGTGGCAGAAATGACTTAGTTGTGTAACATATCCATGGCTCCAGGGACTCTCCCAAGGCTGGCTAACAGCCACTGGCTGATCTCAGTTTAACCACCAATAGAAATCAGTGCAGCAGGTGAACATCTGGGATATAAATTCTGATATACACATATGTACACGGTAGTTTACCTAGACAATCCCATTCCATACCTTTTTTAACCTAAATCGTATTCTTGAAGTACTTTTTACAGCCCAGCTTTGCACAACTAAAAATAATAATAATAATAATAATAAAACTTATTTTGTACTTTAGGATTTTTTGCATTCAACCATCTGAAATAAATCCTCAGGTGCATGTCATATATTGTACCTGGCTCTATGTCTTACACACTTAGCTGCTGTTTAATAAATGAATAGGCGAATGAATTAATTGGTGCCAAATTTCCATGTCCTCATTGTTTGCAAGAACCTACCAGTTGCCCATTTCTCTATTTAGTCTCTGGCTCCTTCATACTTTATTACCTAGTTATTTTTCATTCAAAATCATGAGCAGGCAGTCACTGAAAACAGATTCAGTAAAATTGTCTTTTTGCTCTTTGCCAAACTTTCAAGGAAGGAAGGCGGGCAGAGGAAAGAAGAATCTGAATACAGTGCTAAACCTCTGTTCATACAAGCTCGGCTTGCCTACGGTCAGTGTGTTTCGTTGCTTTCTCCTTCTAAGTAGATAGACACACAACAAATCACATTTGAGTTCTTCTACATGGCTGAGTAACATCTGTTTTAACCTGAATAGTTCAATATGTTTCTTAAGAATCATGTTTACAGAATTAATTTGGTTATAAATATGAGAACAAATTTAGGGTACAAATTTAACTAGGTCTTTCCCTAAGGCAAACTGATTCATAAAATCTGAAATATTGTTTTGGCCATGAAGTAATGGCAAACTAACTTAATAAGTAAATGGAAGGAGAAAACCTAATAAAGCTCAAGTCTCCAGCAGCCAAGAAGTTAACACCTTAGTCATGAAGAGCCAGAAAAGGAAAGTCTCCACTCATGCTCAGCACACAAGAGGTCAGAAACCTGTTAAACCTCTTTCTTAAAATGGTAACTCTTTCCTTTCAAGTTATTCAACCTTTCACCTAATAGGTCTCTTTCGCTGACCCTTGAACTACAGTTATTTGTTTAGCATTGCTGTGATAGAGTTTGGAAATCTGAACAGCATTAAGCTGAATGCAAGGGTGTTGAGAAGGTGAAATTCTTAAGTGAATTGAAGAAATTCTGTCTGAAGATTTAAACATTTTCCTTCATAGGTGTAAAGGATAAGAATAATTTTGTGGGTCTCTGGAAACAGTATCAAAGTGTTTTTTTTTTAAGTGGGTTTTTTTAAGTTAAAAAAGGAGAGAATATTATTATTAGCACAAATGGGTAAAGAATGAAAGAAATAATATTCCCTTCAGTAGCCAATTATTTTTGAAATGATTGCAAAATAAAAATTTAACAGATCAATCCAAATTTTAATTGACATGAGATATATTTCTAATAACACCTAACTCAAGAAATATGTAATTATTTACTTAAGTGAGTGTAATTTCTAATCTATGGTATTGTTAAGTGGGGAAAGTCCAAGCTTCCTACAAAAACTATTTTCTTTGCTCTGATAAGTTGAATGAAGTCGTTTCAGTACGCGTTCACTATTAGATAGAAGAAAATAAGGGCATCACATTGTAAGTCCTGTGAAATAATACTAAAAAGTATGTTAGAGACAGTTGTTTTGACCTTATTAAAGCACCATGATTAAAAATGCAAAACTTGTGTCAGTTTCAGCCTGTGTTTCTTGGTAATTTATTCCTCCTCTTTTTCTTCTTCCAACTCCTCTTCCTCCTTGTCGTGTAGAAATGGCTTTTGCATCCACACTTTTAGGGTATGTATCTGTGGTCTTTTTCTGTCAAAAGATTTTGGTGCTAAGATGCTTCTATATTATTCCCGAGAGCCTGTAATTTAATAAATATTTGGAAAGACAGGAGTTTTTTTTTTTTAGTTTTTAGCCGGCAACGGGGAGAGGCAATAAGGGTTAAAATATACCAGTATATTATAATCTTGAATAAAAGTAATGAAAGCAATTTCTCTGCATCTCTAGTAAAATCAGCAGCAACTATAGAGGTGAATTTCTGGAATAATTTGAAAAATTAACTGGTGGAGTAATCAGAGAAATCAAACATATGTTTCCAATCTCTACACTCTGTATTTATATCTACATCTGTCTGTCATCTGTTAAAGTACTTTGTATGTACATTGGTATGTATGTGTATATATATATATGTATATATGTATCTACATTCCTGCCGATCTACCTACCCTCTCACAGACTCAGCTTTGTACCACATTACTTAGTCTATTCATTTAGTCATTAATTCAAAACTTTTTTGGAGTCTATAAATGATCCTGTGCAAAGCAAGGGGATAAGATGGAAAGTCACAGTCTTTGCTTTCAAGAAGTTTGGATTATGGCACAGAAGACTTTGATCGAGGCAAAATCAGGTGTATAGACCAATGCATTCTTAGTAGTTGGGGATCCGTGTGGCTTAGCAACAGTAACTCTGGTTCTAAAATCGATACTCTTGAGCTTTTGGGCTATGACCCGGACAAATTTGTCACTAACTATCCTGGGAAGGACCTAGAGGGCCACTTCACTTCTCTGTCCCCCACCCTCTACCCCAGTGGTCCACTCTCTCCTCATCAAGTCTTAGCTTGGAGAAGACCACTGGAAAACCAACTCACTCTGCTGCTGTGTCCTTGCCCTCAAATCCCCACAATGCTGTCTGTGAAACTCCAACCTGGAATGAAGCACTCTGGATTAAATATCTGTTCAAGTATCATTTGTCTGGGCCATAATAAATATTTGAATAAATGAATGAAAGTAACAGTAGTAATAGAAAGGTACCCTAGACACAGAAACAATATGCATCCAGCAGCAATTATAATATAATCTAAAGAATATGTGTTACATGTTTTACATATCTTATCGTGTAACAGAAATCTGTGTTGGGGGCATTTAGTGCATAAGGTATTTGCTCACCTGCCACACGTGTTTTGTAGTTTGTTAATGCGCATGTCAAGTCAGAGAAAAACCCTGTCACCAAAGATAGAGTCAAAAACAAACATTTCCTTCTCAGGTTCCATGCTGTACTGTAGTTGATTTATTAAAATATCATATCAGTTGCCTTTAGGACAACAAATAATCTCAAACTGACTTGATCCTCCATATAAAACTCCCAGATCACTGTGTCCACTGACATTAAACATCTAGGTCTTTCGGGATATTGATTCCATTGCTGTTTCTACACACAGAGTTAGTTTAACCATTTTTGTAAATCTCTCCAGTGAGTTTTGTCAAACAACCCAGTAAGTCATTTAAGAGATTGATTTGTCTGATGTGCTTGATATTATGTGCACCCAATAAATATTTACTGAGTTAGTATTTTCAATGAGTTAATGAATTTGCATAAACTAGTGTCTGAATATTACAAATTCTATAGAAAAGGAGGAACTCGTTTTTCCTCCGGCTACATAGAAGCTTTTCAAAGTATAAGTTCAAGGAATAAACTTGGGACAAATGGTCATATATTGAATAAATGCATATGTCAATTTAGCAATCCATGAATGCAAATATTAATCGAAAAGGTAAAAATCCAAACCACCAACATTTTTGAGAGTATGCAACCTTTATGCAGGTGTTCACCTAACTCTAAGAAAATATGGTCTTTGTTTTCAAATTTTCATTGGCTTTATGATCTTCTTATTGAGTTGGATTCTGAATCCTGATGAAATACAAAGAGGTGTTTTTTTTTTTTTTTTTTTTGAACTCCACCCCAAATTCAAGAGGCGGCACTTTTGAAAGGGAGACAAGGTCATAATTTGTGCTCTGGTCAATCACCATGATTTGAATAAAGAATCTTCTCAACAAATCATATTGACTGACTGCAAAGTTTTTATGTATTTCTGCAATCTCATTTTTGAAAATATGTGTATAAGCACAGAATTACCAAGTGAATAATTCATCTCTATATCACTACTGAAACAAAAACCTTCGCAGACCAAGTTATTTTCTTATTGTTTTGTTTAAATCATTCAGGAAAACCATCAAGAAGATTGATGTGTTTCTTGTATTAATGTAATAGGAAATAAAAATTTAAGTGCTAACATGTTTATTGACAAGTGCGTTTGTAAAACTATTACGTGACTCTATGGAATTATTGAGGGTAAATTAAAGGCAAGTACAGTTTTTCTTTCTTAGATGAAAAAAGAAAAGTTCAGCCTATGCTTTGAACAACCGCCTGTTTATCCATTGCTCCCGGGGTTTAAAATATGTAGAACTGAGGAATTTCATTGATCCTGCTTTGCATCCCCAAGGACTTTCTTCTCTGTGTCCTTTCCCAAGTATTTGTCATTTCCCATGAAGCTATATCCAACATTTAAGTATACAGAGTCATTTTCTTGCTTAATCCCACCCTGGGTCTAGAACTATTTTAGTCACAGTTAGGCTTTCCTCTAATGACTGATGTTATATTTTCCCCTGTAAATCAGTATCATTACAGAATACGACCAAAATTACATGAACTGGTTTTCTAACTTTGTGATCTTTAGAAAGTTCTTAGTTCTAATTTTTTAAAGTAATTGATTCCAGACCAAAATGCAATTATGACCTCCCGCCCCAACCTCCTGGTTTCTTATCTCACAGTATTTCCACTCTCATTTTAGTTTCATGGGTATGTAGTCTCTGGCATCCTCTTTGCTCCCTACGTACCTCTTAGCCTCAGTATTTATTCTGTCTTTGATTCCTATCAATACTCCTTGGTAATTTGTTTTTGTTTGTCATAGTCATCACCTTCCCACAGGGATGGCTTGGGTTCAGATCTGTATGGTCGTTCTCTTGCTCAGACTAATCTCTTAACTGAATTCTCAAGCCTCACCCTTCTCTAAACAATTCTGCACACGGTTCCCTAAAATAGACCTTGAAAAATCTCATTTTCCCAGGCACAACTTGAGAAATATTTTAGATCTCACAACATACATAATGAATGCTGCATTCTTACTTCTTGACCTCTCAACACAGTTTGAGTCCCATATAAGCCTCTAGCTTTACCACTTCCCTCTGCTGCCCCTCTTCTAGTTCCCACCTTATGTTTATCCTTCTCCCATGTGGATGAAGTTTGCTGAAGGTGAGAACTGGAGACTGCTGTCAATCATTATTTCCCCTACCAGAGAACTTTTTCCGTAGGAAATTCAAGTGTACAGGAAACACAAAGGGCTTTGGGGTCAGACAAACCTGGGTTTGAATTCCATATCCCATAATTTTCAAGTAGTGCCAATTCAAACACCTCAAATGTTCTGTGAAGATAATCTAATGTTTGAAAAAAAGATGAAACAAATGTCCATGTGAAAGAACATGCTGAGAGAATGGAAACAATTATCAATTACTATCATTTGTATAATAATCAGGATGAAAAAATAGTTCCCAATTCTGTTATCGGCCATGATGTGAGACTCAAACCAATTGTGTCCAGTGGGCCAGGTCCGGTCCCCATAAGGCCAGTTCTTGAGAGAAGGTCAAAGTTCGTGTTTCCGTTTCTCTGAAGGCCCCTGTAATCAGCAAGTCTTGCTGGCGGGTGAGGTTTCCTTGTTTTGGACTTTGTTTCACTGGAAAATATCTTCTCGTTAATTTCTTCTTCTAAATAGCATCTCACTTCAGATTTACTCAGAAGAGCAGATCAAAGAGAGCATGTGGTGTGGCTAACGAAAGTAGAGCAATGATGATGTGCAGTCCACTTTCCAGAGATTCTGTCAGACATGAAGATGTGTGAATGAAAAACTTTCCTTTTTTATTTTCCTTCCCTCCATTAAAGTCTGTGTTGTAACCTGAAGAGAAGCTAATTAAAAACTAAGACAAGTTAGCATTTTCCTTTATTGTTTCCCGAAAATATAGGAAAATGTATTGAAATTAATCAAAGTAAGGTAATTTAATCAGAATGCATAATAAATGTATAAGTCTGATTGGGATAAAAGCCCACGGAGAAACACATTAGCATCCTCATTTACAACACTTGAGAAACAATAACAATAATAATATTTTTACATTTTATTTTCTACACAGATTCCGTTATTTGTAAATAAAGATGGCTGCATTTTTTCATTTTCTGTTTGTATGTTATTATCTTCTTTTCCCAGTCTCATTTCACTAGCTGGGATTTCTAGGGTGCCGTCAAACAGGCATGGTGAGAGAGGGTACCCTTCTCTTGTTCCTGACCTTAAGAGGTCAGTTTTATTATTGCTAAGTATGATGGTGACACTAAATTTTGGTAGACTTCTTTTTTATTAAGCTGAGAATGTCCCTCCCTAGTAGTGGATTGTTGATAATTTTTATTGTGAAGGATATTGGATTTTGCCAATTGACTTTTCTGGATAAATTGATAGAATTATGTACTGTTTGTATTTGGTTTCAGTATTCTGACAATGGAAATTACCTGATTAAAGTTACGTTGACATCATGAGGTTAACATTAAAGTAAGAATGAGGTTAGAAGATTGTGGAGAAGTAGTTGCAATAGTTCACTTAGATGGCCATCTGGACCTGGTGCCTTTTTGAGGGGAGGCTAATTATTAACTAAATATGTTTAATAAGTATAGAGATATTCAGGTTACCCATTTATTTTTCTTTCATTGAGATTCGACAGTTTGTACCTTTCAACAAATTTGAACCTTTTTTCTAGGTTAGGAGATTTATGGGCATAGATTTTCTTATTGTGTTCCTTTATTGGTCTTTTAATATCCACAGAATCAGTGCTAATGATAGCTCTCATTATTACTAGTAATTTGTGTCTTTTTCTTTTTTTCCTGGTAAATCTCAGAGTTTTTCATTTTTTGAGCTTTTTGCAAAACCAACTTTCAGTTTTGTTGATTTCTCACTATCATTTTTCTATTTTCAGTTTTGTTTATTTCCCTCTAATTTTTATTCTGTTTCTTCTATATGTTTAAATTACTCTTTTTTATCAAGTTTCTTAAAATGAAAGCTTAGGCTATTAATTTGTTATAATTTTTCCATATCTCTATTTATCTCTCTTGCATATATATATATATATATATATATATATATATATATATCTTTTTTTTTCTTTTATCACTAACTTTGCTTTCATCACACTGTGGTCTGACAACATTGTTTTTATGAGCTTTGCTCATTTAAAGTTCTTAGTAGGGATTGTCAATTTTTTAAAGCCAAAAATTTGGTTGCATCAGTCTCCTTGGCTTACTTTCCAAACCCTACTCATAAAAATTAAATGTGATGCTCATATACTGAGCCAATGAAGACCATATAGTTAAGAATACGATTATGGTGGCATTTGCTATAAGACAACATTATAGGAAGTCTCAAGGACTTGCTTGGTTTTGGAGTTGGGACTCGCAGCCATGGCAGAGTACATTTTGTGAGTAGAATCTAATATGAAGAAGGGAGAAGCCATTACTCCATCGGATCTTCATTCTTCTAGTTTATCAACAGGAATTCTGCAGGTGTCAGATGATTAAAATGTTGTATAAGAATTGAACAACCAATTTTGGGAATTGTACATATTAACTTGGTCTTGTGCTTGCATTACCCCGTAGGCCAAACTTCCCCTAAAAGGCCCAGAGTTATCTGTTCCACTCAGAAATTTGATTTTGTCTCCTTTCCTTTCCAGGTGTTACCGCATACTAATCTTTTCTGCCTTGCTCTTTTTTCTGTGTACCTTTGTGATCGGCAAGTCAAACTTTCTGACACTTCCCTGTTGCCTTTTGTGCCTCTGTTTTCTTTATTTCAATGGGGTGCTGTACACATATCTCTGAGAGTTCAATTCTTAGGTCTTCTTTAAGACATAACTCAAATAATATTCTTCTTCTGAGCTCTCCCAAAAGTCCAAAAGTTAGTCAGCACCTCTGTTATGATGCTTTGTGTTTATTACCTTATTTTGTATTTATCTGGGTGTTACCTGATCTACCCTCATCAGATAAGTTTATGTTACGTCACTGAATCCTTTGTATGACTTCTTAAATCAAATGAATAATTAATATGTTCATGAAATATTATGATTAATGAAATATTAATAATTGATATATTAATAATTGATATAATCAAATGAATAATTATATGTTGTAGTTACATATGGAGTTAAAAATGTGATAGTCATCTGTATTTAAAATGGGGCAGTATTGCAATCTGAGCTGCATCGAACTCAGATTTTAGAGGAACAGTGTGTACACACGTAACGAGAGAAAACAAACCAGAGAGAGAAGGAAAAAGAACTCTAGAATGTGCTGAAGGAGAACTGAACTTTGTAGTGAGACTCCCATTTGGCTAAGAGAAGGGAAGGTAAAGCAGGGAAATTATTTTAGCAAAATGCAAAAGAGAATAGATTTTAAATGTTCTTACCACAAAAAATGATAACTATGTAAGTTAATGTATATCTTAATTACCTAAATTTAATCATTTCCCAATATATAAATAATTTAAAACATCTTGTACATTATACACATGTACAATGTTTATTTGTTGCTGAAAATAATTTATTAATTTTCAAGAGGAATCATCTGGACAGTCAATAAAACACATAGAAAAATCCATAGATATTCATATTTTCCTAGCAATCCACAGTTCTTTTTATTTCCTAAACTTGGGATCCCAGTTGGGAAATACGGTATAAAAATATTCATGTGTGTCTGATGAGTAGCTGAAATTGGGAGCTCTTGATTTAGGATATTCTCCTGAGATAGGAGTTATTGGAGAAGCAAAAGAAGATAATCTTTAACAGTCTAACATTTGGAGGTAAATCTCAAGAACCTCGATGGTGACAGGAGAAATTTACACCTATAGAAACAAGGAAACCTTCACCTATGGGATGCCTTGTCCAGCCACAGAGATTCTGAGCATGACTAGAGCCCTCCCTATTTTAGTTCACAGGTAGATATTTCATATTAAGTAAACAATACCCACAACATTTTTTCAGTGCCCCCCCACTTCCTTATACAAACCAAGAAAAACTGATAAAAGAAAGAAACAAAAATTAGAAGGAAAGCCAGAACAAGTAATAGTGAGCATTTATGCACACGAGCACATTTTCTAGGCAAAAACAAATATAAATCCTATTTGTAATGATTCTTAGAAGAGCTGTAAGTTAGTAGATTGCACATCCCAGAGTCATGTTCCAGTCCAAACAGTGCAGCTCCCCCAGGCCCCTGGAGGAATCATCTTGGGGTTCCTTTCTGGTGTCCATTCTATGCTCCCCAGAAATATTTCCAAACTTTTCCTGTAAGAATGCTAAAGATTTTCTGAAACAATGTCAGATTAAATACATAAGCCTCATAGATTAAAAGTCGAAATCCAGAACATTATAGGAAGAAGACAGCAATATAAATTTAAGTACCTCCGTAACTTTGGCAGAGGTCATAGCTTCCAATGCCATGTCTTTCTCCTCAGTTTACCCAGAGGGAGTTGTCTTGTAGGAGACATGTTGCAATGTCCTCGAAAAAAATTAAATCACTTATATTTTTGTAAATGAGAAGCAAGAGAATTCTTAATACATAGTTGATTAAAGTCTTCTTGACCGAACTCCTTATAGTGGAGGAAAAGCACACACGTCACCATTTTCTCATTTTTTGCGAAACATGGTTCTGAAAACTATAATCAGGTACGTGTGTTGAGTGAAGCCTACACTTTTCTGTCTCTGTCTGCCTCTCTCCCCCGGGCAGTGTCCCATGACACAACCAGTAAGACCACTATGCTGCTTGTTCTGCCTTCCCCAAGACCCTCCTGTGCTTCATCCGGTCTCTTCTTCCTGTGGGTCCCAGACAGGAGGCTGAGTTCAGAAAGTGTCAGAACAGGGTAAACGCTGATGTATAGGCCACAGTTGTTTCTCTCAAAAGGCTTTCAGGGTGCTCCCCTCCCCTCTGTTCTCTTCCAGTTGGGAATGATTCATCAGCTGGCCTTCAGCAAGAAAAGAGGCTGGACTGAGGTCTCAGGCCTTTGACCTCTGTGAAGAGAAAGGTCACACTGAGAGCAAGTGTGCAAGGCCAGAGCAACAGCTACAGGCATAGAAACCCAGGCAGAGGCACCCGGCCAGTGGAGGGGGATGGTGGGAAAGAGTGGCGTGTGGAAGAGTGAAGAGTATATTTCTAAGAGAATCGGTGGATCAGCTGACATCCAAGGTCAGGGGTCATATTTACGCTTCACTCCCTCAGCATGTTACAGTAACATCTGCTTATTAAGGGTCTTCAGGGATCAGACCCGGAGACCAAAACCTTCTGACCTCTTTCTATAAAGGGGACAGGCTAAGAGATTAGGGGGTCCCTATTAGTGTGAGTGTTGGACTTAACGATAGCCCCCCACACACACACTCTCCTGGGCATGATTTGTCAGCTTCACCCCGTTTCTTTTTATAATCTCACTAAATATTTAAATGAGCCCCAAGGTTGTTAGTAGAACAAGAGTTTGGAGCTGTAGAAAAGAGAGTCAGATTTAAAAAATGAAAGAAACTTAGATTTCAACTGGGAAAAATCTCGGCAGAATGTGTAGACTGGGAACGATTGGGGGAGAAGGCCAGCAAATTCTTCCTGTATTAGAATGGAATCATTTCATAGAAACTCTCAAGTTTTGACATCATAAACAGAAAAAAAAAATAGCTGTGCTCTGTCACCTTCTGTATAAACTACCTAGCAGGAGAGGAAAATTGGTCACTAATTTGTGAGGAAATGAAAACTTGATGTCAATACTTTTATCTGAGATATTGGGGACAGAACTCATAACTCAGGGACCTTCGAAGACTGATTTCACCATTTTATTGATCTTATCGGTTTGAGTCACTTTTAGGCTTTTTTAAAACACAAATTTGTCTTTAAAGACTCCTTCCTGGTTCTTCATCCAGTGTCCAGTGAAGTAGAGCTTTTGTAGTGTAAATCTCCCCTCCTCCAATTTCCCTAGCTAAATTAATAATCAATGGAGGCAGTGAGTAATTTCTGCAAAACTGGTGGAAGGGGAAGAAAATGCACCAAGCTGCTGTGTTTGTTTTTCTTCATTTTCTGGAAGAATACTTGCTGTGTGTCTCCTGGCTTCTAAAGTGAGCATTTCATATTGGCTCTAATTACCCAGACTCTCGGGTTCCAATTTCTCATGATTTTTGCATGGAACTTTCTGGAAAAACTCAGCTCAGTTATATATAATCTCTTGGTACCACTGTAGGCTTTTATTTCGTGAGTAAACATAGTTGATGTCTTAACCACTCGCATGACATTTGTTTTAGCCTAAAGCCTCCCATAGAGGAATAAAATAGGAGTGGGAGAAGGAGGCTAGAGATAGAGAATCTTATTTTTAGCTAGAAAAAAACATTAAAATAAGCAAGTGAGTGATATCACGTAACACAGCCTCCTCTGGTTTCTACATCCTTCCATGACACAGTTCACAGGGTGCAGGGTTCCGTGGAACTCTATGAAAACAATGTGTTTGCTATTTATAGGGAATTGCCTTGAGGAAACCAGCTCCTCCAAGGAGCAGAATAGATTGTTCAGAGGCAAACTGGATGCAAGTGGATGGGGCCTCTCCAAAGGTAAGGGCTGGATGCATGTGAGTGTGTGCGTGCGTGCATGTGTGTGTGTGTGCTCACACGCTCATGTCTTTGGGTTCAGAGTAGTTGGCAGTGGGGTGGGTGATGAGAGCTGTCCAAAACCACTTTGTGATTATAAATAATAAAAAAATTCAATCGGAAGTATGTTCTGCCAAACTTCACAATAAACCTCCTAGCAGGACATTGAGATTTTCTTAATCAGGGTCAGACCCACAAGCTTAAGGCCAATGAGTTCAGTGGGAAAAACGACTCTTCTTCCCAGTTTTTTTTCCTTTTCTTTTTTCTTTCATTTGGAAGGGACCCCCTCATAAACATGCAGAGCAATTTTCCAGTACATTAACCCAGGAGGGATCCTCTCTCTGTCTGCTCAAGAGACAGAAAAGTTGAGAAACAGGGTAGGGGGAAGATGGATGGGCCTGGGATATAAGAGAGGGCAGTTTTTCCACTGTCCTGCCCCGTACACCTAGGACAAAGCCTTCATTGACTGCAATGCTTGACATCAGCCTCATAAACTAGTAGTCAGCACAAAAGGTCTGACACTTGAAAGTACCAGTCCCTGCCTTTTTTCTATTGCAGCTGTGCACGGGGGTTGGGCCTAACAGTGGTGTCCCTTTGTCAGCCCATAGGACAAGAGGTGGAGATAAATAGTGTTGACTTTAATGTAGTCACACAATTTTGCTATTTCCCAAAAGACAACATTTCCTCCCAGTCTTCATGTTATGGCCCCGGGAGATAGAATTATCTTCCCTTTTGCTAGGGAGCAGGGGCTGAGAGAGCTATGTGGGTGCAGAGAGGACATGTGGCTTGAGGGCATAGATGAGGGACAAGTGCAGAGTCGTGGGATCTTTTCCTTGTCCTTTAGCAGGAGGTAGTAGGGTTTTTATGCATTCCAGTTTGGTCACAGTGGTTTCTTTCGTTTTCTTGAGATCCCTGGAAATAGTCCTGGAGGGAAGAAAAATGAACACAGGAAGCAAAATTAAAAACATGTACTATTATATGGTTTAAAATATTTTTTGAAAACTGCATGGTATTTGTCTGATTATCACAAGGCTAAAATGTACAATGCTTTCCTGATACTATTTTGAAATACAGATCACAGAACCTATTTGGGGTTCAATAGCTTCTAGCCAAGCTGGATTGGCAGATGAGGATAGTTTTGCTGAAATGCCATGCTAAGTCCACCAACTGTAGATTCCGTTTGGACTTGTCTTTTCATTCCCTGAAGACACTCACCGAAGGCTAATATCT
Source organism: Hystrix cristata (assembly GCA_004026905.1). Lineage (NCBI taxonomy): Eukaryota > Metazoa > Chordata > Mammalia > Rodentia > Hystricidae > Hystrix > Hystrix cristata. The sequence goes on from PVJO010010459.1 coordinate 42,204, forward strand.
GAGCCATGCCCACGTAGAGGTATCTGTCCCCAGTGAGCCTATCTCTATCCAGAGGAGATTCCAAGAGCTTAGAATTTAGATTCTACAGAGCTATCCAAAAATGTTTAATGTATAGAGTGAGGAAAATGTAGAAACTCAAATACTTACAAGACCCTTGTGTCCAGCTTTAGAAGAAATTCGAGTTGAGACGTGAATGCTAGAAGACACTTCTACTTAAATGCTAACAGGGAAACCCAGATCAAAAATGTGTCAGCTGGTCTTAACATCTGACTGGGTTTTCCTTCAGTTCCTTACACAGTGTTTAAGTTTTAGAGACTCTGTCTACTTAATGCCACTCTTTCCCTCATTTGATAATTGAATATAAATTTTAGAAATGACTGATCCAAGTTATTTCAAATACTGCATTTTATGCAACTCTGCTACAGTTTCATTTGAGAGAACACTGCTTGAGTCTGGAACCTAAATATCTCTCCTTTGATGGGAACATATTTGAGATTGAATCCTTTCTTGAGACCTCTTAAGTAAATATATTTACCCTAAAAACTAGTAGTTGCAAATTGAGAAATGAGTGTCTTGAAAACAGAGATTGTACTGATTAGATTCTTCTCATCTTCTCTTTAGGAGAATTCTGTAGCTGACACATTTTCCATGAACTTAAAGCACTTTTTTTAAAATGCATCATAGTTAGCTTCTGCATGATTACAACAGTAACTTTGGTAAGTGCATCATGTTTTGAAGAAGGTCGACTTTAGTAATTTTCTTTAGTTTTTACCTTTATGATCACGGCATTCCTTATATTTAGGATATACTTATGTTCATCTTTGCCTAAGTAAAGCCTTGATTGTTCCAGGAAGTTATCTCAGAATTCCACTCCCGATTTCATGTTTGGTTTGGCAGGTTTGGTTTTCAGGGACATCGTAGTGTGAACCTAACTACAATCTTTCATCTTTTCTTTGTCCACTGCTTTCTCATTTACAGGGACTTTGGGTCTTCGGCTCCACCATCCTCTGGCCTGGGCAGTTCTCAGACATGAAGCACCGAGCTTTGTTTTTTGTAGCAGAGGAAAACAGTTGAAGATGAGCAAACTGGAACTGGAGTTTGTAGGAGAAGTAAAAAGAATAAGTAAGGGCTACAAAGAGGGGCTTTCCATGTGACGATGAGACATTAAGTACTGGAAAATTTGCTAAGCTTGTGCCTGGGCCTGTCTTTTCTAGCCCATGCTTCTGGAAAGGTCACCTGGTTCCACATGTTTTCAGGGCCAAGGGGTGTCTGAAGCAGAGAATATTCTGAACACTTCTGCTCAAAAAGAGAAAGTAACTGAACTTCCTCCTTGTCCTTCCCTACCTCACACCATATATCCCCTGTACCCTCACTCAAAACACAGGATGGACTTGCCATCATGGGTTATTCTGCAAACCCCAGAACTGAGAAGGTCTGTCCTTGTTTTCCTTTGAATCTCTCTAATCTGGGAGACAGAGACTTATGAAAACTCCTGGGTTGTGTTCTGGGAAGACCATAGTCCTATTCTGTTTCTTGTAATTGAGCTTTGACAACCATGCAACCTCCTTCAGTTTTCTTATCTTTAAAAGAAGCAAACTAGACTTATATCTAAATAATTTCTTTTCTTTTTCTTTCGTACTCTCTAAGTTCTAACACTGACCTAGCTCATAAGTAATCATAGAAAATAAATGAGATGGTGTTTCAGAATACCTGGATGTTAAAGATTGTAATCTCATTTAAGATATCATTAAATGACATCTAGATGGGCCAGTGAATTTGATTTGTGTCCATGACCAAGCATTTCAACCAATCTATATTTAGGTCTGTGTCATAGAATTGGAATGGATGTGCCTTTGGAGTTTTCTTAGCTCTGCTTAAGGACAAATAGTTTTGTAACCACACCATTAAAAACCAACTTTTCAGGCAGGAACTTGGCCTGTAGACAGCCCTATGGGATTTAGTGATTGACCTGATGTCGCTCCCCTGAATCAGAGTTTAAAAATTGTTTTAAATAAACACTTATTTTCTGGCTCGTCGAAGAACTTACTATTTTTTAACAAAACTTTTATTTCACTTTGTGTGATACAAACCTTTATTTTGGTCTTTTTGTCTGTTTGCTGATACAGGCTGTGGACACACCATGATGCTGGTCAGTTGACTGGGAATTGTATTGAGCCAGCAACATCTTCCTTAGTCTCTCACTCACATTGTCCCCAGGGCTGGACTATTGCTGCAGAGAAAAGGAAAAGATACTCTTTTGAACCAAAGACCAAAGAACTCCCTCTGTGCAAAGAAACCAAATAGAACCCAGGACACAGGAGCATTATCTGAAAAAGAGTCACTGGATGGGTTTTTGTCTTTCTTCTGACACTGGCACCAAGAGACTTCTGTTGAAGGCCTGTGATTACTTATGCACCTCAATTCTACCTTTGCAAGGATGAAGATCATTTGAATTACAGAATTGTTGTTTCTAGTTCTCCAACTTTATTTTCCTGTGATTCAACATCACATGATTATGACTTAGTAAACACATCCAACTTGACAACCTGCAGATCTCAACCTTAGTGTATTTCAAACTCTTTTCCTATCTCCATTTAGGAAAATAGGTTCTGTTTTCTCTTTTGCATTATTATCACTGCCTTTGTTGTCTGAACTCAAAATCTTAGCCTCACTTCAGAATATTTTTCTTCACTTTTTTCTCTTGCTTCCTATACGTTAACGGTGACCTAAATCTGTTGCTTCTTACTACATTCTATGACCTGATTATAACCTTTCTAGGTCTGTTGTTCTCAAACGTTTATGCCTAAACTACACCAGTAACCTCCAGTTCATTTTTTCATCATTTGAGTCTTTTATACAAACCTAATATAGTTCTCTGATAGGCACTTCATCTCTACTTATGTGTTGAGGAATTATGATAAGTTATGCTTGATTTTCCACGCAGAATGAGATTTGTTTCATTCTCTGGTACAATTCAACTCACCTTTCCAGAAAGCAAACCTTGAATCTCCTACAAGCCCGGTGAACACTTTTCCTTTGAATGTTAACTGTACCATTGGAAATTACCATAAACCTCATTATTCCCATGTGAGAAAACAAAATACTCAGTGCAGCCCCTGGGAGCTGTTAGAATTATGAACAAGCTCACAGGACATGATAAATTTGGTCAGGAAGTTTGGTATAGCACTAGGTAGCAACAATAATATTGGTGTTAGTTATCATTGACTGAGTGTCAATCACGTGCCAGGAAATTTTCTAAACTTTTTTTTTTTTACTTGACTCAATTCCATAGCCACCCTCTGAGGTTGATACTCACTATCTCATTTTACAGATGTAAAAACAAAGGTTCCGATAGGCTCAGTGCTATTAGGTACATGTTTCAATAACATCCCATATGATTTTGAAAGCACAGAAGAGAAGTGACCACTATCCAGGTGGGAGGGAGGTTGCGAATGAGGTCATAAAACAAGAGGAACATGATTTGATGTTTTCCATTTAATTAATTAAAAATCTTTATTCTTATATTTTATTCTTATTCTTTATTCTTATATATCTTTATTCTTATATTGCTATAGTTTAGTGAGTTCCTATTGTGTGTCCAAGTGCACGTTAAGCTCCTTAAGAATGAATATTAAAATTTTTTCCCATGTACATTGTCTAAACCAGTGTTTGTCTTGCAGGAGGACTATGTTGCTTGAATTTGTTGTGATGAGCTCTATTTAGAGATGCTCTATTTCAGCTTTCATTGCTGTTACTGTTCTAGGTACATACTTTGACTTAGTTTGCCACTTTATCTAGGAGGATGCTTAGTATTCGCAATATGCATTAGCCAATATAAATACATTGATAATGATATTTTCTGCTTTTGATTTGTAATGCAATATTTTGGTCTTGTTTTTCTCCTTTTAGTCATAATTATTTGCTAAGCAGAGTTTGGTTTAGGATAAAATAGATCAGGACTGGTACAGGTGAGCTGATGTGAATTGCCAGTGATTTCCACGAAATTGTTACTGTTTTCTTGTTTCTCATCTTGGGACTGTGTCTTTGTTTGTGTGTCAGTGGCTTTCCCCACTGAACTGATGGAAAGAGTAGGTGGAATAAGATAAGGTAAACTCTTGAAGTCCAGTACACTGTAGCACTACAGAAGTGTTAAATGTCCTCTATATCATCTTCACTATCCTCACTGATACCATCGCTATCACCACCATCTCCTCTACCTCCATCACTGCTCGTCTCCACGCATCTCTAAATGTCATGGGGTATCAGTGATCAAAATGATGCCCACAGTTCCTGTACTAACACCAACACTACATTTGGTTGTGGAGTCTTAGCAGAGGGTTTACAATACTAGATTAATACTAGATTCAGCTAATCTTTTCAGAACAAAGATGGATGTTCTTCACTAACATACAGTTAATTGAGTCTCATCGCTTCTCTCACGTCTTGTGTGAGATTCTTTGTGGGGCAGGGTTGTAATGTCCTTTTCCTGGAAAAAGTTTGTATGACTCCCTACAAAGACACGAGCCCTCACCTCTGATTTTGTGTGTCACTTCTCAGCATCCTTGATACAAAAGTGGATTCCGTTTACGTGACGTTCAATGAATGCAAACTCTTTATGTTCACGTCAAATTTTGTAACAGCAGCTCTGAAATGTTAGAAATAGATTGAATTTATGGTTGATTACCAAGTTTTTCACAAATAATTTTGTCCTTTCAATAAATATGTGTGTGGTAGCAGGAAACACTTATTTCTGATTTAAATGGAAAACAAAGCATAGGTAAGTAGTTAAAACATTTTGTTGGTGATCCATTTTATTCTTCCGAAAGCAAAAGACAACATGTTTACAAAAAGAGTACTGATCACTTGAAAAACAATTATTCAGACAATCTTGCCTCCAGAAAACCATGTGTGCAGAAATAAGAAATAATGATTTGACTTTTTCTGACTGCCTGTAACATTTACCCAATATAGAGCCTCAAGTGAAGACATTTATCAATACATGGTTCTTTTTAGTTCAACTTTTCTGTGATTCCCATTCTTCTAGTAAAAGGTATTGCCTCTAATAAAAAAATTAAAATTGTATGGGCTCCTTCCCCCCTCCCTTTTATGGTGATCTAATTGCATTGGTTTAAAAGCAGCTAACCAGTTCTTTAGAATACGCTCTCTAGCCAAGTCTAACTTCATTTAGACACTATAGATGGACAAGCTGATTGGACCAAAATGGGCACATTAACAAACACCATGGCTTTCACTAATAACATTGTGACTTTGCTGTCAAGTGCAGATTCCCCCCTTCAAAAAAAAGCTTGTGACCATTTTGTATGGCTTGTCTGGAAACTTCTATAAATCTTATGTTTAAGTAAAATATTTTTTGTTATTCTAAAAAAAATTAAATAAATAGAATCTTTCTAAAATGTATGTATGCATTAATCATAATGAATTTATTCATTTTTATATTTGACAACTCTAATATTCTACACTTTAGAGTTATTCAACATGTTATCTCCATTTAAAGGATACATCCACATAAATAATTAACTAATTTTTTTTAAAAGGTAAAAATATAGGGTAGAGGTGTAGCTAAGTGCTAAAGTACTTGGCTAGCATGCACGACATTCTGGATTTGACCTTCAACAATAGAAGGAAAAAAAAAAGATTCTTTCTGTTCAATGTCCCAAAATTTTCTCCCATTCCAATTTCAATGTATAGTTTAAAGAGTCTTAAACAGATTTCTGTTTTCACAGAAATAACATGAAAATCAATGCAGGAGAGGCAACATAAATTTCCCTGGCCCATAATTTATTATAATTTTAATTTAAAATTATAAAAACTTGAAGCAATATAATTGCATAATGAAGTTTAAAATTATTGGATGAATTTTGTTGTAAAATGTTTTCTTACTTCTCTCACATTGCTACTAACTCAAGTTTGAGAGTCCCTGGAATACAGAAGTATCCTTTGAGCACCTTCTTAAACAAAAATAATATTGAAACACATGGGAATGTTTAGCTGATGTTGATGGAAATTTCTGATTGTGTGCTTTCCTTAAAATAAAGATAATTTAAACACATAATAGTTATTATCAAGCTACTTTATGAATCAATTGATATAATGAATAAATCAATTATTTTGATGTCAATTAATATGTGATAAGAGAAGTCATGAACAAGGGCTACACCAGCTAGAATAGGTTCTCACAAATACATAAATTCAATAGCAGGTTTGAAAATGGATTAGAGTACTTCGACGCTCAAATTTATTTTTGTTTTGGTTGTGAACTCTACATTTTCTGATTATTTAAAATACTTTAACTACTCTAGAAAATTTGCAGTTTGGAAAGACTGTATAAAAGTTACTTTCTTCTGGTATCTCTATTCAAGGGTAACCTTAGCATTGTACTTTAATTCTTTGTAAATAGTGTGTAGGGGTGACATCTAAAATATTTAACAATCCCTTCTGCACACACAGGGACCAATGGGAAGCATAGCCACCTGCAAAAGTTATCTGGATAAATTACATTCTGCTGAATATCATCTGTGTTGTGTATATATCCATAAATGTGCATAAGTAATGCATACATCGATCAAAATGTTACATTAGCTCTGGCACCTATACATACAGTATGCAATCATATAAATTTTGAACACAGCGATTATAATTTTGATATTGAGACTTTTCCAAATATTGCTTATTTCTAAATAATCTATAAAGATAGAATAACTGTTAGCAAATTAGAAACGCAAATTAAATTGGTAGGGGAGGGTGAATTTTAAACATCGTAATAAATAATTTCAAAGCACCTGTTCATTAGCAATGATCATGTGACATGTATATCATTCTTAGCAAGGCCAAAGTGAAGCTGAAAGAACTTGGGCTGAATGATATTTTCTTATTAACTGACAGGGTTACAGAATGAAATTTTCAATAATCTGCATGACTTTTTAAATAATTTATTCTCACTTTTACTAGTTAATTCATTTTTAGCTCTGTTCTCCAGGACTTTGCCCTAAAAAGTAAACATTTTCCTCTCTTAAAATTTTATTCCATTACCAACCTTTTTGTCTGAAAACATCTTTAGCATATATAGAGTGAATTTAATAAAGTTTTTCATTAAGAAATAAAATTGTAAAAAAAAAACAGTCGAAATTATATTCCAGAAATATGATTGTATCATTACCAAATAATGGTGGAAGTTTTAAGAGATTCCCAATGAGGAGTTAAGTTCATCTTGAACTTTATGTTTTGAGGCATTTTCTCTTAAACAAGTAATTGTTCAATTACAAATCCACTAGGAAGTACTGGAGAATTTTTGAGACATCAGGGGAAAACAAAAGAGTTCCACCAAAGAGTTAATCTTGGAAAGTCTGAACTGTTTCATATAAGAAATACATGGGTTTCTGCCAAAAATTGTTTCTGTGGTACTAGAGTAACTTGGGTTCTTACCTTATTCTATAGGAGGATTTCTCTGTTATAAACTACCCATCTACACTATTTATTACTGGAAAAGTATATTTACCTGACCAGTCACAGAAATACTGTAGCCTAATAAGGAATAAACTGAAAATTAGGTTTCAGCGCAAACATGCTTTCCATCAGAAGTGATACAGATCTCTGAGTGCATTACAGGTTGGCTGCATCTCTGGTCTGATGTGGCGCGTGAGGGGAGCACACATTTTTAAATCTATTCGCACCCCAAAATATCCTCAAACTCTGAATTCACTTCTTTAGAGAAGAGTGATTTCTATCCTCATTTGTGTCTGAAACATGAAAACAACGTAACAGCTGCATGCTGCATTGAATAAAGAAGATACACATGCATTTAAATCACTTATATCTTACTTTTTTATGATGCAATTGTGAATTATGTTCTTTTTGCATCTGTAATTAGAGGGCAGAACAGATGGCGAAGGCTTCGTTTAAAGTGATGTGTCCATTAAAATAACCTACACTGCCAAATGATTGTTCACTATAACAGGGTGTTCATTCACTGTGGCAGGCACTTTGCTGTGCTGAAATATGTTGCAAAGGCCCCTGGACTATACATGACGCTTATTATTTTTAAGGGCTTTCCAATAAAAGGGTTCACTGTAGCAGAGCTAGCTTTGTACCTCATTTATCTTCTGAGCATATGTTTTACTATATTGTTCTAATTAAAAAGTGACCTTGTATATAATGATCAGAACTCAGTGCTGAAAATGATTCATATAGGAGCTGGGGATATGAGAAGACAGTCCAAACCATATTAAACAGGGCGGCAAAGTGGGAGAGGGGCCAGGGGACCAGAGGGGAGAAAAGCTGTTCCCAAGATCCTAAGCGCAAAGAGTTCAGAAGATTTAGTTAATCTCTGGGACACACTGGCCTCAGATTGCCTGGTATTTTGAGGAGGGTTTTCTGAGAAAAACAAAAACAAATACAAAAGGGTAACGGTCATCAAGGTTATTTCAAAGCAGCTCACAAAATTTAGTTATTTTACATTGGTCTCAAACATATTAACTCCGGTGTCATTCAAAAGTTGTTCAAAGCTGTTAAAGATGCATTTTGTTTGGCTTGGCTTGGTCACAATCTGCTAGTTTTTTTTTTTTTTTTTTTTTTTTTTGCATATCAGATCTTCATAGCTATAATTACTAATATTATTGAACTTTTATTTTAATCCCCTTTTAAGGACAATAAGTTCTTAAATGTCATTTCATACAGCACCCAGAATTCTGCAAAATAGATAATAATATTTCTAGACTGTCAAGGAGAATTTTAGAGAGATTACGAGAGTGGTATTATTTATCCAGCCAGAAGAGGCATTTAATACAACCACAGAAAGCAATAGAAATCATAAATGACTCCTTGTTAATTCCTGGGGAAAAGATTTTGTAAGTCAAATTGATAAAATAACCAAAATGAACATTAAAAATTCAGCAAGCAAAATTAAAATGCAAATATTTAAGTAGAAAAAATGTACAGCTGATATGAAAATTTTCACATCCTCAATACATGAATGTCCTTATTATGTTACCCTTAATATGTGAAGGGCTCGTACAAATTGATAAGGAAAATACTAAGGATTCCCAACAGAATGACAAGGGCAACATCAATAACTCAAAGCTTATTAAAATAATAAACACACTCAACTTTATAATCGAATTATTTTAAACTAAATACCAAAAAGTACTATTTTAACTAAAATTTTAGGAGTGATTCTCAAAATGCTCTGGGTCTCTTCAAGAAGACTCAGTAAGAAAGACTTGTGGTGAAGGGAAGGTATGTTGAAACTACCTTTCTGAAAACTCTTTGAACAATTTATATCCAAAGCATTAAAACTGCATTTTGTGCATTAATTCTACTTTTACAAGTCACTCCTAAAGAGTCAACCGGAAATGTACACAGAGTGCACTAGGGTTTTAGTTATAGTGTACATATTGAAACAAAAAATAAACTTGAAAACAACCTACATAACAACATTTAGATAATAGTGCTGCACATTTTAATAGTTATCAATATTAAATGATGCCTAAATATTTCAGAATTCAAAATAACATTAGGATTTGGGCTCTGTTTGCCTGTGAGGATGAAATCTCATATTAAGATGGCCTGCATACAATTTTTCATGAAAAGCCATGATGAAAATTTATTTCTGGCCAACAGAATTCCATCTCTCAGGCCTCCTTCTCTTAAATTTTGGTTAATCAATGAGAGAGTCTCATAGTTTGGCAGGTTTTCTCCACCAGCCTTTTTGTGAGTAGTTAATGGTCTGTAAACAACTGTTTAAAGGCATCAGGGGAGTTTACCATTTAGAAGAATTCTGCAGGGGACTCCTGTAAAAGAGAAGTCTGTGGATAACACAAATACTCGCTCCTAAACATTTTTCATTTGCTTTTAATTTTATATAAAAATCCTTTGGGTGAAGCTGCCAATCATCATAAAAATTTCTTTAAAAAAAAAAATCACTCCTGTTATTCCAGAATAACTGTGTGCCTGTCTCCTTTAGTACGATTTAACTTGGTTTGGGGAGGAGACGATGCCTGGTGGCTGTGGAGAAACTTTGAAAGACAGCACTTGGTCTTCACATTCTTTGAATTGCTATTTATGGAATTCTATAAATATTCATCCAGACTTTTAATGGGTCCCTCTGACCTGGCTTAGCGCTTATTGGCGAAGTTGCAAACACTGTTCAATTAAGTAGGTTCGTCTAAGCGTCCCATTCTTTAGGGAAGAACTTGCAAATACTGGTGGGCTCTACACTACTGTGGGGTTGCGGGGAAAATCCCAGCTCTCTTTGTTGTCAGACACTGGAAATAGGGAAACCAGGTTCCACGCCAAGACTTCCTGCCTCACTGTCACGGAATCTCTAATGCTCCGGACAGGTCTCAATGTAGAATTAGAGTTATAAATAATACTAAGTTCGTAGAAAAACTCATGAGGATTAAAGAGATGTACTACTGAAATGAGTTTTGATTTTGTACAGGGAAGTTGGGAATTTATTGCATTACTTGTTTTGGTTACTTTCTCTGTCAACACCATCCCTACTTTAAACTTCTGCAGGATAGGTGTGATGCCTCGTCCACCCTAACTTGTTTAATAGGTGTTTTTCCTTGCTCTTTGGACAACCCAGAAAGTATCTCTCCATATAGTAGTTTCTGAGTGGAGCTTTAATATATGTTAAACTTATTGGCAGATGCCCATACATTCCAAGACTGATGGTTCGGCCAGTGTTTATTTTTTTTTTATTTTTATCAGCCTCTCCTCCTTCTTCAAGGCCCTGGATGATATTTAAAGACATTTTACCTGTCCTTTAGTATCTTAGGAGCCACTTCCTTCATAACACAATGTGATTAAAAGTAATTAAAAAATTAAGTAGTAAGCATTCACAATTCGGTCTTTTCACAAAATGTAAAAAATGCTCTAAACATATGCTTTATTGATTTAAAGTGGAACCATTACATGAGATGGGAATAGGACTAATATAGAATAAAGAAAAGCTGTATATATTTTGAAATGTGGTTGTCAAATATACTGGGAGAAAATGGTTCTTCTGTGTTTTTTTTTTTAAACTCGATTTTAAAATATCAATATTTTACGATTTAATTTTTGATCCCTGACCAAGCTATTTGTCAATGTTGGAATGCTCTTCTGAAACCACTACTTATGTGTTGTTACATTGTGAAATGGGTCTTTGGTGATCATTCTTTTTCACAGAGTGCATCTATCTTTCTAGGTTAAGACTTTCTGTTTTTACCTCTCAAAAGGTTACATCTATAATAATTGTGTTACTCAACCTGCCAGTGGCCATTTCTCAATTATTCTAACTCAAGTATTTGTGGTTTCCAGCAGGAACATGCGTCCCATCTCTTCCCATACATAAATGTTTGCTTAATGAATGCCTGTGGTTTGCTTTCTCTGCCCCATAACATTAAGAGGCCATAGATCAGAGGAGAAGATGATAATTCAAAGGCTATGCATGACATGGTTTGAAGCATCTGTCAGTTGGAGAACGGTTCAGAATCTTACGATTTGTTCAAGGGATTTCTTTAGCCTAGGTAGGTTGCAATTCATTACAATTCATGAAGGTCAATTCAAGGAACTTTGCAGCTTTACCTGCTGCATCTGGCCACTCAGGTAAACTTTGTGTGTGAATGTGTATGTACATGCGTGTCTGCACACGCATCCCAAGACCTTGAGCATTGTTAATTCTCATTGTGATCCAAGGTGATGACTGACAGTTTCTCAGAGGACACTTTTCAGGTCTTGAAGAGACCTGTTGGGATAAACACATTCAAGATAATAGCATAGGGGCAGGACAAAAGCAACATCATTGTGAAAACGCCTTCAACCTGAAACATTCTGATGGAACTATGCGTGAACAATGGACACAAACTCCCTAATGTGGTATGTAAAGATAGCAATAACCCTTAATGGTAACTGTAAAATGAAGCATTATGCTCTCCAGCAGAAAGGAAAATGCAAATTGATTCTCTTTTTGTTTAGATGTAAGTGCTTATCAAGGTTAGTAGGTATTCAAGGTCTGTGACATCAGAATAATTTGTTTTATTGTAATATGCAAAAGAAGAGTGCTTGGAGTTTTCTGAGTGACTCAAATGGCCTGATGAAATTCTACAGTCTGGACTTTAGAGATCCCATCTCAACATATCTCATACTCTGTCTGGTGGGGGGAGGGTGGATTTGGAAATGAAAACCTTTCAAAAATGAGAAGGTAAAATGAATTGTTATCATGGAGGATCCCTGGTAATATTTCATTCCTTACGAAGATGATAGAATTGAAACACTCATGTTGGCTGGGATTATTTTACAGCTGCCTGTTAAGTGCAGGCTTCCCAGGGCTTGTATCGTAAGTTCGTGAGCGTGGGCAAGATGTACACTGTTGATTTTCCCCAGTCTCGGGGACTCACTGAGCACCAGAGATTAGGACAAATGTGACTCTATTTGAATGGAATATAAACTAGGCCTGGATCCACCCTTAGGAGTCTATCTTCACTAAATCTAAAGTCTCTATGGCCCTTCAGTGCGGACTGTGACCACCCTAAGGTAAAAACCTAACCCAAGCATGCTGTCACGTAGTGACATCTATTGTTGGCTGGAGCAATTTTTGGCAACCCTGGAACATACCTCTCCCCAGATGGTGGCTCAGGAAGAGGGAAGGAGGAAGGTCAGAAGGGATTGTACTGATGAGAAAACCTTTCATCCGAAATTCTGAGAGCTGCCAGGGATCTTCCCAAAATGCAACCTCTCTCTAATTCTAAGTCCAATTATGGAGATGTTGGCAATCGTAAATAAGATTGTCCAGAATTTTCTTTAAGCTGTTAGGCTGGTGCATAATGCAATTGGCTATTATTTTAGTACATTAATGAAATAGAAAAGTAACCCCAGCTCCATAAAACACTTAAACACAGAAAGGGACATCTCTCTCTAATTCTTAAGATTTTGGTGTTAGGATCTTCTTTCTGGTAGGTTAATAAGTGATAAAATCTGCGTAAAAATTGGAAGAAGATTTTTTTGTGGTACTGGGGATTAAATTTAGGGCCTTTACGCTGGGCTACAGCTGCAACCAATTTTATTTTTTTGAGCTAGGCTATTGCTAAACTGTCCCACCTGAGTTTGAATTGAAGCTCTTCCTACTTCAACCTTCCAGAGTGCTAGGACTATAGGCGTGCACCAACATCCGGCTAAACATTGGACTTTTATCTAGTGGGTTGTTGAATGATGCACATAACTAGGTAGTTACTATTCTGGGAATTGTACAGGTACAATACTAAAACATGTAAGATTTAGTCACTACACAGGGAACATAACATCAAATTTGAAGTTGGTATTTTTTGCCCTGTCATACTATTATTCTGAAAATAAATGGAACAGGTTTTCTTTTCCTTCCCTTGTGAATTACATCACTACCTGTCAAGGAAAAGTCACGAAGAAGATTTATACTAATTAGGAATAATAAAATATAAAAATGAAGACAATTGTATTCATGGTTACTTTTATTTGCAATCAGCAGAAAATAACTTGAACTCACTTAAGCAATAAGGCTATTCATTGGAAGGGTGGAGAAGGCCATGGCTGTTCATTAGAAGGAAACTGAACCTTGGCGATGGCCTGAGTGTAGGGGCCTCAGACAGTACGGGAACATGTCAGCTTCAGGATCAGTTGATTCTGGGTCTCCCCTCTAGCACCACACTCTTAGTTGATAGAGTGCCCAGAAATTCTCTGGTTAAGTGAAGAAGTTCATGTATACCAGAGGGAACCTGACTGGCCCACCTCAGGCAGGGAGTCTGATAACACCACATACCTTGCCCAGGGGAGCCGACTGTCAAATTTACAAGTGATCTCTGAACATCTTTCCCTGGGGAGGCAGGAAGTTTGCAAGCAACTAATAGTGCAAGCTGGAGAGACACCCTAAAATGTGTCAGGTATCCTGTTGGAATAATAAACTTCTGCATTTTATGTAAATGCTGATCTCATTTAAGAGAAACAACTTCTGACAGAATGTAAATTTCAGAACGATGTCGTATTACATTCATAGGAAGTAAGGGTTTGGAGCAACACGGCAGAGTTTGGATCACGAGTGCATGATTTATTTTTGTCCCCTCACTTTGTGGGTTAGGTTCCCAATGATTCTTTACATAACACCAATGGGCGATTGAGAGTTTCACTGCCCAGTGACAACACAGCTTCAAAAAGGGTGCAGTCTTGGCCCTTGCATCAATCCTGAATACCATAGCACGGCACGTGAGGCCCCTCAAAGTCTGCGTTTCTTCTTTTCACATTCTGGCTCCTGTTTTCACATCATCCCATTATTTTGACATGTGCCGTGGACAAATTTCCAATCATACAGAGATCTTCTTGTAGTTCCCTGAACATTTTTATGCGGCTGCTTCTCTGCCAATATCATTTTCCTTAACTGAGAATGCAATTGTTTCCCTCTACTTGAAGAAGTCTTTAGAGCGAGTAGCAATATTCAAACATCGCCGTGTCCAGGGAGGCTTCTCTGTCCTGAGTACCTATCGAGTGCTTACGCCTCAGTGTCTTTCCAGTCCTCAGAATATTTGCTCCCCACAAATGAAGCACGTCTGTTCTTCACCTTTGCATCTTCTCCAATCTCTTGCCTGATGCTGTCACAAGAAGTGCTTTGTGAAAGAATGAATGAAGGAGCATGGAAGCGACCTCCACAGCGCCTCTTCCTGCTGTCTCCTGGAGCCTGGGAGCTGCCATCAAGAACTTCCTTCTCCAGCCCATAGGTGGCAATGAGAGGTTTCTCTCCAACGCTTTTCTTGCCTTCAGGTCCAATTGTAATGACAAATCATTCAGAAGCACGCTGTGCTTGAAACAAAACCAACAGAGCGACAGTGTTACGCACACTTCGGTTGCTATCAATCTCGACAGGATTTTTATATGGGGATTTTATGACAGAAGGCTTATCCCATCACACCTTCCCAGGGCCATCCACTCCCAGGGGAGTGCTCGTTTATGATGGCAAAGGAAAAAACGAGAAAAACTGCAACACACTGTTGTTCTCCAATACAGACCACCTCCAATTGCTCCTGTTACTGCTACACAAACCCACATGCAATTTGAATCTATGATGCATTCACTGTATATACATTCTCTATATTGACATACTGTCCTGCAGAAATTATACAAGCCCGTGCATGTATTCAGAAAACTTTTCTGAACCTAGAGTGATATATGATATGTCACATACACACTAAAGGAAGTAAAAAGAAGAGACAGATGATCACTGTTTTGACTGCTTTATAGATAAGTCTCATTTATATGTCAAAAGAGGCACGGAATTTCGATGTCTTGTGGTATGTGCCTTTCTAAATTGTTTCTACCTTTGGCTCTTGCACTGTGTCTGTCCTATAAAATCTGCTTACCAAAATCAAGGCCAGTGTTTTAACTGGCCTGATTTGGGATGGGAGAGAAATGTTGACTGATTTTGAACTTCTCACAGAGTACAGGAGAAAGGGCCATCTGTTAGAATTAACTGGGGATGTGACTCCCTTTTGACTCCACTCAACTGACAACAGAGTGGAACCATAACTGGTCGACCACAGCATTCTTGCTATTTACAGTAAGAAATATACTTTCCCTCTGCGAAAGTTAATACTAACAAGGAGAAAGAGAAGGAATAACTTGGCAGGAAACTGACTCTCGCCCTGACTCAATTCAAGAGATTGTCAAGAAAGGAGTCTGGCTGTAACATACACCTCTCTTCCTCTGATGAGCGTGACAGCTGGGGTGACTGGAATCAGAGGGCAGCCTGCGCGCCTTTGGCAAACAAACACCCACTCTGGTAAGTGCCTTTAAATGTGCATCGAGTCTTTTTTGTCTAGGAAAAGGATGCAAAGTCGGCAAGTACGGAGCTGTAAGGGGATAGCTTTGACATGTTGATAACGCTTCTCAGTTTACTTTGGACTTGACTTTTTCATTTACTGAAGAATATTGTTAGTGTGGAGATGATAGCCACTCTCTGACTTCTCGAACGAGAGCCAGGGAAATGTACGCGAACAAAAGGTCTGTTGTGGAGAATCCTACCCCATTTGTTCAGTGGCTTTGGGATCTTAATCATACAACTTTACAGAGATAAGGCCTGGAGCAGAAGAAAGGAGGCCACCCAGTTTGGGAGGCCCCAGGAAGACTAGTGAAAGTCAATCGTGTTAAAAATGGAAGTCCATCCAACACTAAGCCTATGCGTAGTTTTGCCTTATGGCAGATTTGATATTATAAAAATAGATTTGCTCTTTGGAGGCAGATGGCATGCAGCACTTCTGATGTTAAATCCAGCCTTATGACATTGACCATCACCGACAAGGAACCACTTGGACTAGGGTGCCAAATATTGAGCTCTTGGTGAGTCTTCTTCACCAAGAAAGAGACTGTGAAGCCTCTTCCGTGCAAATACACATAGCTGCCCCTCAACAACAACGTTGGTCTAGCTAGTTACGCTTTCTCGACTAATTGTTTTTGGTAGGATCTCTTCTTAGGTGTGTTTTTGTGTTTATTTTTCATCTGCCTGACTCTTGTCTGAATAAAAATAATTATTAAGAACACATACATAAAAAATCTGCACTGATCATTAATTATCTGGTTGCTTTGCTACATGATTTTACTGCTCATTTTATGATAGTTTCATTGATCAATGGATTGATCGATCCACAGATGTCTCCATTCATTCAACAAAGTCCAAAATGATATATAGGAGATCCTGGATCTGGACTGTAAAGACGTTTTTTGGGCTTGTTAAAACATGACTTTTAAAAGCCAGGTCATCTTGACAAACGCTTTTCATATTTTCAGCTGTACCCTCAATGTCTTAGATAGAAGATAAAAATAGTAATTGGACCTAAAATTTCATATTTAAATTGTAAAACAGCAGGAAAATTTTTTTTTATTCTCCGACTAGAACTACAAGTAGAATACTGTATAATTTAAGTGAATAAGATTATTTTAATACTATGCTATGTTCAGAGCTGTGTGCATTTTATAGATAAAAAAGGCTAATCTTCAAGAGATTCTATGCTTGAGAAGGCTAAAGTCTAGGAGAAGAAAATAATTTGATCTTGGAGAAGATAAAAATTTAGTCATAGAGTTTTCCTAAAGTTTTCTGTGTTAGTAATTTATTTGCCAGATAAGTAGACATAGTGCTTCTCCAAGATCCTTAGCCTGGATGCTACAGGAAACTGACCAAAAAACCCCAGGTATTGAAGATGTGCCACAAAGCATCTCTAAGTATACTTTTTTTAAAGTATATTTTAATTTAACACAAAATAATATTATGCTTGCTAAATAATTTCTGATTTTATGGCAGTTAAGAAATTCCATGGCCACTGAATCCAAGCTCCTTTTCTTTGTATTTTTCAGGAACCAAAATGGAATTAATAATTGGAAAATAATTATTTTATTAAGAGAAAATATTCAAATTTTTAAGCAAAATATCCAAGTGTAGGCTTGCCAAAAAAGTCTGTTTTACCTCTTCTATAATAGTTACATGATTTAAAAAATAATCTAACCTTTTGCATTTCAGTTTCTCTATATGTAGATTGGATTACTAATGAGTCATTATAATAATAAAACCTAAAAGTTTAACAACTATTTTGATTGGATGAAGGCTAAAGTTTCTGTGACAAAGATCTTCAAATACAAAGGCTCAAACAAATGCAATTTTCTTGCTCCTTTACGTACCCTGAGTGGTGGCTCAGGGCTGCTCAGCAGTGAGGATGCAGCAAGGCTTCGCCTTGACTTATAATAAATTGTGTGCTTCTGCTATGAATACCATGAGCACAGGGAAAGCAGCCATATAGGGAATACTACTCAGGGCCCAGAAGAGCTGGTCAAGAATATCAGGGACCGCTGGGGATTTAGCTCAGTGGTTAGAGTGCTCGCCTCACAAGCACAGGCCCTGAGTTCAATCCCCAGTGGCAAAAAAAAAAAAAAAAAAAAAATCAGGCGCCTCAATTTGCCCTGCTGCCACATGGATCCTCAGAAAAATGGTCACCTGCAGTCCTGGGATAACACCACATGGCCTTATATGACTCCCAGGCCCGCCTCCCATCACATCAACCCTCAGAGCACCACCTGCAGCCTCAGCATGGTGATGATCGTAATTTGAATCGTTTTATGTTCCTGCCTTTTTTTTTTTTTCTGCCAGTGTGTACTCTACACAAAATGTGATGGGGGGGCAAATGACAATATTGTGAAAGTCAGGCTCAAAAATCTTCAGAACATTGTGCTTTGTGTATTGTCCCTGCTTGTGCATGCAAGTACTGATGTATGTGTGTGTGTGTGTCTGTGTCTGATTCATTCAACCAGGCAGAAGGGAGAAGCTACACGGAGGCCTGTGAGTTAGGCCTCAGGGCCGGGAGTCTGCTGGGAGATTCTCATTGGTGTCTTTAGACGATGGGGTTTTCCGAACTAGGGTTGCCACTGATCTCTGAAAGCAGCCACCCAGCGGCTCAGGGGCTGTGGGGTGGTAGCAGAGGATTCCCGTGGGACTTCTAGGATCTGAGGTGGTGTTACAGATGGTCCTGCAGGTAAGCGTCAGATGGGAAACCAGCATGTGTCCTTGTCACCTCCCTCCTCCAGAAGCCACTTCCCCAGCAGAGGCTCAGGCGCCTGGCTCTCTGCCTGCTCCTGGCGTGCTCTTTGACATTGTTGTGTGTGCACCTCGCCCTGTGGAGGGCGAGACGTCACAGGCGCCAGAGGCCCCAGAGTGGCCGCCAAACAGAAATCCCAGCCCGACGCTCGTTGGCATCTCTACTCGCCTATTTGTCCCTTGAAGCTGGGACGTTGTTGAATGTCCCTCTGTTACACCTGAAGCACACGGTGGTCCCGCAGACAGGGCAACGCTGGGGAGTCACTGGTGTCCCCAGCACAGTGAAGGAAGCTGAGCTGGTCTCGGGGAGTGTGGCTTCACTTACACTGAGGGAAATGACACCAGCGAGAGGGCGTCCAGGAAAACAGCAGTAACAGAACCTGGGACAAGGATAAGTCAGAGTTCTGGACCATTTCCAATTCTTTAAACAGTTGCCATATTAAGAAAAAAATAAAAAAGAATAATTGTGGACCAAACTTATAAACTTTGCAGCATATTTAACATTTTTACACTCAGCAAAATTACTCTTTTAGTATACACTAGTGATAGCAAAGCTTTTAGAGACATGTGTCCAAACTGTAACCCAAAGCCCCTTTATTTATTGCAAAGTACCAACGCTTCAATTAAACCTGAATACTGAGATTTTAGTTCAGGAAAAACAACTCATACATTAACATCTTTTGTCTTAAAAGAAAAACAAATGACATGTGTGCCATACGTTCACCACCACTGCTGTACACAAACAATTCACTTGAGTTTTATGAAAATTATTATTGAGTTCCTAAAGTATATTTATGCACAGAGAGTTAAATTGTGTGGTTCTACAAAAGGGTACATATGTAAATAAGTTGATCATTTGTCCCTATGTAGGGATAGTCCTGGATTACACACCTATGTCCCAAGACAATTATTGATAGTACTCAAAACACATCACAGTTTAGATGATAATTTGTTTGATCAAATTAAGAATCTGCTATGTTTAAACCTGCATGCTGAATGGCTTATTTGTGTATTCTCCAAGTGGTTCTGTAACAATATATAAAGTGTATTTAGTGAAACATCACAAATCTCCAAAGGAGATACGATGGAAAAGAGTTTAGGGAATGAATATGGGGTCATCTGCCTGAAGGTAAGATGGAGATTTGAGCTGCTGAATGGGTGAGAGGTGCTGCCCAATTTAGTCTCAGGGATCGGTGAGGAGACCCTCCTAACTCTCCCATTTGATTTGGAACACTAGTGTGAGGGAGGCAGTCTCCTGAGCGATGCTAAATTTCCAAGCACACTACCACTGTCAGAAGCAGAGCAGGATCCAACCCAGATCTATTAGACTAGAATTTAGAGCATCCTCCCTCCTGTAGTGGGAGAAGAACATGTAGCCAATGTTTCACTGTACAATTTGTTAATGCTTTGAAAAAATACTATGATCCGTAGCGCCCTGTGTGACAATTTACATTACCAGTAACAGACTCAAATTGCCGGACTCTGTTGAATCAGGTTTCCACCCAGCATCTGCCATTTTTGGGATCTCTTGCCCCTCTGAACCTTTCTTGTATTACTGTATTCATAGGAAGGGTAGTAATTCCTACCTCAGTGGTCTGATTGTATTGAATGAGATCTGTGTACTATGCCTCGGGCGTATTATTCATAAGGCACCTAACAGCTTATCTCTCCTTTAACTTGTGTGTAAAATGCTTATGTTTTTAGTACATTTAAAAATTCTAGTTGGAACTTATAGGATAGAGAGAAACAGAAGGCTATTCCCCATTTTTGCAAGTGACTTCCCCTCTAACTTTTGAGATCCAGTTAAATTAGAAACTGAATTTCCCCGCAGATAATAATGGATGGATTCCATCTCTAGTCCCTGCAAACATTGAAAAAAAAATCTGAAATTCTCCACTACTGGAAAGAAATTTAATATTTAAAGGTAATTTGACCTCTACATGTGTGTACCATGAATATTTGATGAGATCTATAGCAAATGTATTTATATAGCACTAATCTGAGGATATTTATTCCTTATTCATTTTCTAGGATATTATTTCTTCAGCGAGTGTGAAGTAGCTCTCTGTAAAAATGCTCAACTCTAAAGGAGCACTTAGAAATTGGAGAGTGGAGGGATTTTTTTTTTCCTGCTACAACTGTCAACATTGTATTGGCTGTGTAAAAAGAAGAAATAACCCTAAAATGATAGAAATACCCTAAATTAATATCTCATATTATCGTCTTGGATGTAGACCATCACATTTTCAAGGATGCCAACCTTTGATTCTTCATTTTATGGTATCGTATAAATGTTCAAAAATATAGACAGCAGAGTCTAAATCTTTTCACTAAATCCATTTCTTTGTGTTTCTGTTTGCAAGGGCTTTGAGTTAAATGGAATTCATGATTCAGTGTAGTAGTTTGTATAATTACAATTCAAGTTTTGTTTTTAACTTAGTTAGTTGCTATACACACCTAGAAAGAAGGTCTTTTTCTTTGATGTAGCCTCAATGTTGTGATAAAAATAATCAACTAAAGTAAACAAAAAGACACTATGTTCAGATGCTTTTGTTGTTATTTTGTTGTGCCTTCACCAGATCAGATGTTGTAGAATTTGAGAGAAAGAAAACAAAATTTTTAAATCATTTGTGTAACAACAAAAAAATCCTAACATTGCTGGGAGGGAAAAATACCAAAAACCAAAAAAAAACAAAAAGCCTCCACCAATTCCTCTCTTAGCCTGGTAAATAATGGTGTGAACTCGAATGAGTTGGCTCTTCCTTCAGCAGAGGGTCCGGGGCAGAGTTATGCTTCTGAGCAAGGTCACTCTGGCTACCCAAAACTTGCCCGTGTTTTAAATTGTTTCTATTTTATAAGTAATCCTACTCTTCAAAAGGTTACTTCGATAAGGAAAATAAGGCCAATATCTACAATCAGCACACTCTGTTCAAATATCATTAGCAGGATACCATGCTTTGCTATTTAATAGAAGAAAGATAAAATCTAAGATGAGAAGTTAAACGGCTGAACTGTTCAAAATCACAGAGCTCCAAAGGAAATATTCCAAAGATGAGATGCCTAAAACATTGTAACCCAGAAGAATTGATTATCTGCTTTCTCTCTCTCTCTCTCTCTCCCCCCACCCTCTCTGTCTCTCTCTCTCTCTCTCTCTCTCTCTCTGTCTCTCTCTCTGTCTCTCTCTCTCTTCCCCTTTACTTGGACTTGGAACCAGAGCCTTCGCTCTGAGCTGCATCCCAAGCACAGTTTTTACATTTTATTTTAAGACAAGGTCTTGCTAATTTGCCAAAATTGGGCTCCAATTCGTAATCCTCCTGCCTCGGCCTCCCGGAGTGGTGGGATTGCAGGAGTCCACCACCATTTCCTGCTAGCTCTGATTGTTTCTAGT